>APFE031574602.1:0-116872 GCA_000404065.3 Pinus taeda | reverse complement strand
AAAGAGTGTCATCATGGTGGTAGTTGGCAGACTTACCAGGTATGCACACTTTTGTGCATTATCACATCCATTGAAAGCCATACAGTTTCTATTGCATTTATGGAAACAATTAAAAAGCTACATGGAAGCCCAAAGATTATTGTAAGTGACAGAGATCCCATTTTCACTAGAAATTTTTGGATAGAATTATTTTCTTGTCTTGGTACTCAGTTAGCTCATAGATCATCTTATCATCCTCAACTTGATGGGCAAACTGAGATAGTAAACAAATGTTTGGAAGGATATCTTCATTGCTTTGTATCTGATAAACAAACACAATGGGTCAATTGGTTGCCTCTGGCTGAATGGTGGTATACCACTTCCTTCCATACAGTAACAAAAATGACCCCATTTATGGCACTTTATGGATATCAGCCACCATCCATCACATCATATTTAAGATAAAATTCTAGGGTTCAAGCAGTGGAACATCACATTGAACATCAACAACAAGTCCTCCAACTCTTAAAGGATAACCTCGTGTTAGCATAGAATAGAATGAAACAACAGGCAGATCAACATCGCAGTGAAAGAAGTTTTGATGTGGGTGACTAGGTATTCCTATGGCTACAACCATATAAACAAATGTCCCTCAAGCAAGCTAAGAAGGATAACAAATTATCACCAAAGTATTATGGTCCATACAAGGTGTTGCAAAGATTGGTACTATGGCATACAAATTGGAGCTTCCTGCAGCATCTCGAGTGCACCCAGTTTTCCATGTTTCATGTTTAAAGAAGGTTATATGTGAGAAGCTCCCAACTCAAACAATATTGCCAGAACTTGACAAGGAAGGAAAAATCATATTGGAATAGGAAGCTATCATAGAAACAAGAACTCGACAGCTACGAAATCGATCAATCTTGGAGTATCTCATCAAGTGGAACAACTTATCCGTTGAAGATTCCACATGGGACAATGAGAGTTTTATACAGAAGCATCCAGAACTACTCAAGCGTTGAGGACAACACTTTTTTTTGAAGGAGAGGGGCATGATAGGTCCCTATAATACTAGTGATTACCCCATTACTATTGTAGTTGTATCCCTTATTAATACTGTTGTGCCCCTATTGTCCCCATATTTTTATGACTGTGCCCCATAGAATCCTTCTATTGTTATTTTTGTGGCTTTATATTATTATTGTTAGGTCGGCTGGGTTATATTGTGACTCCTTAGACTCATATATATAGAAAGGATGTTTTGTCATTTGACTCATCCAAGAATTGCTCATTTATGTAATGTAAAGGAGGTTTCCCCCTCGAAGAGGTTGAATTCTAAGGCGTTGATCTATCTTTTCTATCTTTTTCTTGAGTTGGCTTCATAACACATTTCAACTAACCCCAATGGGGCCCACAAGTTTTACACTTCATCTCCTAGTGTTATGTTTTTGGATGTTTAGGGTTTCCCATTATTTCTTAATGATAAAATGCATTTGAGCGTCATTGTAATATAGTTTAGAAGGCATGTAGTCACCATATCTCTTCTTAGAGATAAGCTACCATCACTTGACCTAGTTTATTTTCATTATGTATGTAAACAATCTTCATTGAATATCTGTTTTCAAAATTGAAATAAACTAGCTCGGACGATGGCAGATTATACTTGAGAAGATATGTGGCGAGTAAATGTCTTCTAAATTATGTCATATTGAGGCTTATAGGACTTTTTATTATTAATAAATAATGGGAAAGCCTAAACATCCAAAAACCTAACACTAGGAAATGAAGCGCCAAAAGCTTGTGATCTCAATTGGGGTTAGTTGAAACGTCAACTTCGCAGGGTCGTAACTTTGGCATACGATCTCCATTTCGCTATCTCAATACCTCATTTCAAAGATCTCCAAGAGGAACCCAAAAACACACTGATAAATAAATCTTCCACTTTTTCAATCTCATCATTTTCCTAAAAATACATATTTTAGGCCCTCATAATGACCCCAAAAGTTTAGGACCACTAAAATTGCCAAAAATACTAAGTTGTGCTAAAAGTAAGGAAACTAAAAGAAATGACATTGGGGGTCCAAGTGGAATATGCGGGTAGCCACCAATATCCACATGGATTAGTACAATCATTAATATCTATATTCCTATACATTTCTGAGAAAAAATAGAATGTTGGGCCTCCTTGCTGGACTTTAGGGATTCTCAATTGGGTTAAAATTACACTTATGGAACATATTTTAATACAACTCTACACCAATGGGAGAGGAAATGGGGATGTTTTCTCAAATATCAATTCCAATATAACATGGAATATTTCATTCAAAAAATATTTTTTTTTGGATGTTATGCCATCCTCCAACAGGTTTTCATGGAACGAGAAACAATTTGGTCGAGGCCATGTTGTTGCCAAATTGGATATATTTATTTCTAACTCTTTCTTATCCCAAAATATTCCAGTCTATTATTGTATTCTTCCTTTGAATAACTCGGATCATCACCCAATTAAGTTAGAACTCACATAAAATATATATTATGGTCCTATTCCCTTTCGATATTGCCTTATTTGGATGAATATGAAGGATTTTTGTGATGTGGTGAAGAATGTGTGGCAAGAATGGGTTCTTGGTAGCCCACTTACAATCTGGGAGCATAAAATAAAAGACTTAAGCGGGCCTTAAAAAAATGGGCTGGTGAACACAAGTTGCATAGGTAATCAATTATATAGGCTCATGAAATGAAGATGGAATCCCTTATCTTCAAGCTAGAAGAAGGACCAATTCCAAATGAGATTATGAATGACGAGAATAATTTGAAGCATATCATAAATCTCTAAAAGTGTAGGAAGAAGTTTTGAGATTAAAGTATAGAAACCCTTAGTTACAGGCATGGGGGCTTCACTTATTGAACCTTTGGCATATCACTGGGTTTCATGGCATACTAAAGAATACCCCTAATTTGACTACATATTGGAAAATACCTCTAAAATTCATATTATTTAACCCTATGCCGATATAAACCCAATGCACCTTCCCAATTCAAAAAATGTCTACTTAAATTATATATTGTAGGTATCAATTTTTCATTAACATTTCATATACCCCCTTACATTTTTCCTTAACTTTGAGCTCCATTTTTTATACCCGACAATATAAAAACCCTTGACCCCATATATATCTCCTGATATGGCATGTGATTTTTTCCTCAATATATATCCCCCAATATGAACCCACATGTTATGGTATTGCTCCCACAATGAATTCCCTGTGGCTATAGGTAGGCATTAGGGTATTTTTGAGGTCTAAAATGTGCCTCCCAAGGAGAATAATAAAAAAAGGTTACAAATTTTTAAAAGGAAAGAAAGAAAACTACATTTTTTATTGTATATTCGATTTATCCCCTTGTAGGTTTCCTCAAATTACAAGCATGTACACTCATTAGATGTAGAATTAGATTTTGCATCCAACAAGTAACCACTTTGCATACTTTTGAGTAAATCTAAGCCAAGAAAAAATCAAGATACTTGAAGAAATACGTTTCAAACACGTTCCTTTTATGCATCCTGAATTTTTTTTGGGTGTGAATATATTCCAAAGTATGTGGTGTGGTTACTCATTTGATTCAAAATATAATTCCACATCAAACAAGTGTACAAAATCGAAATTAAAACAAACCTAAAAGGAAATAAGTTAAAAATATGATTAAAAAAAAAAAACCTCTTCTTTTCTCTCCAAAATATTCTCTCCCAGGGATGACATCATCATCTTGAATCCTACTCGTTCACTTAAATTTTATTTTGTTGGTACATTTTTCATTTTTTGGCCCATGTTTTACCTCAAAATTCCCTTAGTTGGATGAGAACTCTAAATACTTCCACAATAAGACAAAAAAAAAGAGTTTGGAGAAACAATATCAAAGAAATCATAGTGAGATGTAGCAAAGATTTGGTCTTCTCACAAATAAAGGAAGAGGCTAAAACAATATGGTATTTCAAAGCACCCTGCTCCACTATGTCTCTTACTATGCACCAAGATCTAAAGTCAACATAATGAAATATTGGGTCTATGCTAACATCTTTTATATACAGTGTCAAAGGCATAGATCCTCGTTATTCAAGATTAAAACCTTCTTATACAGTGGAACCCAATATCGTTGGTGCAAATTTTATAAATAAAAAAATTAAATGAACCACTTTAAATTACTTTTGGTGGAGCCCACTATAGTTCAGTATGTTCAGGGCTAGAATATATACTGTTTTGAGGTTTGATATTCAGAGAGGTTGAATGCGCTTACAGTCATGAATACGTTCAAGTTTCTGAATAGTTCGGGGTCCTGAAGAATACACCGATACTTGTCCAAGTATTCTTAGTTCAAGGAATTTTTCAATTTGTAAATTTTAAAAGGGGCCAAAGGTACGAGATGGTCCCAAATCGAAAGGCTTGACGAGTTATTGCCTTAAGTTTCAAAGTCCTGATTTTAACAATTTTGTCTTTTTCGGGAATTAATTGTTTCACTTCAATCTGACGATTTCCTGAATTTGCTAATAACTCGAGCTACTCAATAATTAAAATAACCAACTGGCTGACCCTATGAACTGATTCTAAGAACAATTTAGAACAGATCTTCAGTCTGCGATTAAGATTTGATCTATGGAAAAGATTGAACTAAAATAGAGAGACCACGCAAAAAGGGAATTAAACCCTAACTAATTCCTTCAACAAACTAATGAACATAACACATGTTGGACAAAAATAACAATGCATACACAAATAAGAGAGAAATAAAAATATTCAATTAACCCAATCTCTCGTCCAATACATAAGAAAACTGAGAACCTCAAAATATCTGACTCTTAGATTTTTTTTCTTAACCTATAGGTTCTTTTAAAATACGAAAGAGAAACCTGTTAAGATACACTAATTATGGATTTTATTCCTAAATCTAGGAGAATATATAATCTATTAAAACTAATTATAAATATCTCCCAGCTTCAACAATTTCCTATTCTATAACAAATAAATGTAACTTCAAATAACTATTACTTATCTTAAATATTACAAATAAATAACTAAATGTAGGAAACCCACTACCTATAATAAATGAGATTTATGATTATTACAGTCAAAATGAGTTAACTGGTGGTGATGCTCCTGCATCAGACTCCCAGGGAATAAAATTCTTCCTAAGAGTCTCCATAGTGGTGCCATACTTTGAAATCTTTGGTTCTGTCACCCATGTAGAATTCTCAACACGTTGATTCTTCCATTTGATTTACTACCATAAATACTCTTTTCCTTTGGTTTTCTTCATCAATATATGGTCTAACATTGCTTCAATCTCCTTTGGGACTACTTTTGGAAGTCCCTTGTCCCATCCTTTAGTTTGATCTTTATCACTTACAGGTGCATCAATTGTAGTTCTCTCTATTTCCTTAAAGGGATATATGTATGCCACATTAGAAATTGGTGTAACTTTAATGTCTTTAGGAAGTTATAGTTCATAAGCATTTGAGGAAATCTTTCTTAGAATTTTACAAGTTCCAATTTTCTTTTGCTTGATTTTATTATATGTTCCAATAGGAAACCTTCCATTTCTCAAATATTCCATGAATAAGTCACGAATTTGGAAATATTATTGTCTCCTTTTCATATCTGGTACTCGTTGTTTATATTCATTGCTACCTTCCCATAGTTTCTATTTTACCCTTTCCTATAATTCCTACATAATCACTATGAAATATTCACCTGCTACACTTTTGCGTTCTTGATTTCCTAAGTTCCTTAACCCATATACTCCCCTAGGGTGTGTTTTCACACAGAATGTTTAGGCACCACGACAATGCTCATATTGAGGGTTGTCACCCTAATTGCCAATATCTCTGTTCAAGTTGTCTCCCTACAAGAGGCTAAAGGGGGTAGACCCTATGGAAAAATGTAATGCAAAAGAACTAGTTTGGAACCAACCAGTTCAAGAGACATAGTGAAGTGATCAAGTACTTGATTAAGATTTAGCAAGATTTAAAGGATTTGGTTAGATTTTAAACAATTGATGTTAGTGCCTTATGTAGTCAACTATCTTGCTAGGAAATTGAGGACCAAGTAATTGATTTGCAACTGCTGCTTGGATGAATGACTAACTTATATGAAGTGAAAATCCTAAAGATAATATGACATGCAATAATCTTGGTTAATTTTAGATTAATTCCTATCTAAGATTTAACCCTTCAATCCTTTCTATATTAAGCCTAATTTCGTAGTAATTGGCAGAAAGATGATAAGGTGAAGCAAACTAAGGTGTGATTAACAATACCTCTATTGAAAATATAACATACCCGGTGCCTCCTGCGCTGTATAGAGTTATGGCTCCAATGACTGCAAGGTCATCATTTTAAGTACTATTAAAAGCAGGTTTCTAAAGAAAAGATGGATGGATACTTATCTCTCTATCGACCGTGCTTATTCTTGGAAGTAAATTTTATTTATGTAAAAGTAACTTATATGAAAATGCACCTGAAGATGAGAAGAATTTAGACCTAAGGATTAGAAACACTTGTGTCGCAAAAGCCCTTATTCACCAAAGTAAATTGTTCGCTTTATTGGATGAAGACTTAAAAATAAACCCCTGAAAATATTACAATTATGCCACAAGCTTATTTCAAATATTTTTTGATACAATTATAGCTCAAAGAGAAAAAGCTTCTTTGCAATCAATGTTAAGAAAAGCTCAAAAAATACTCAGTTTATGAAACAAAAGATATGCATTTTATCACAATTCCATGACAGAGTACTTAATTTTCAAAAATTAGTTCTTAGGACAGTAGTAGGAAAAAATTTATGACAACAACTATATGACAATGAAAATCGTAAGCTATCAATGATACCTTATGCAAAAAAATTACCGAAATTTTTCCAAGCTTGCCCACATAAATTATCAAAAATTTTCAACGTGTTATGATTTGATTTCCATAATTATATCTGATCTGATATACTTAATACAACAAACAATTAAAGCATGAAATAAGCCTAATGATGAATTCCCAACTCAACAAATTAATTCCTTAATGTATGAGACAACTTAGGAACTAATTTTAGGCTAACCGACATGAAATTTTGCCACTATTATATTTCAGACTTCAGAAACATAATTATTTAGAAATAACAGTCACCCAAAATGTAGATCTAGGCCAAAAGTTTTATACACATAAAAAATAAATGACTTATTAATATATTTAGAATTTTTTTTAGTTAATTTCAAGCCACTTAGATGTGTTTTTAACAACTATTAGAAATGTTTATGAGTGTTATAGCAAATAGTGAGGAAAAAAATGGTTTAGAGATCAAACCATTAGGCCCTAGGCCTTGAAGATCACTTGCCTAAGTTGCCAAAAAAAAAATTCAATACTTGAAACACAAATTTTTACCAAATTTTTAGCAAAAAAAATCCCACTAGTGATGACCATCACAAAATTAAATATTCAGATCAGAAATGGAGCAAGGGGAATCTAGGGCCAATGAGAGCTAGCACTAGGCTCAATAGAACTAATGTTGGGCTAGGAGAAGGAACATATGGGCTTAGGAGCCCCAAGACTTGAAACCCTTGCTTTGAAAAAATTATTTTGCTTCAAATATTCATAATTATTACAAAATATTTAATGGTTGGCCTTGCAAAAATATTTGGGACAAGATATTGCCCTCTAGGGCCTAGATCTGATTTCCAAGATGTATTCCTGCAGACAATGTTTGAGCCTAGATATTGCCATCCAGGGGCTAGATCTAGCTCAGATCTAAAGATTTTCTTGGCCGATTTCTTAGATCTATTCCTATACGCAATCCTTGAGTTGAGATATTATCCTCTAGAGTCTAGATCTAGCTGATATTTGAAGATTTTCTTAGCTGATTTCTCAGATCTATTTCTACACAAGTGAAAAGAGAAAAACCCAATACCCGATATCTACAAAAATGGAGGAAATCCCAAAATCCCAAGTGTTAAAATTCAAAATTATGTTACAAACTTTCAGATCTACACAAGTAAATAACAAATCTATACAAATAATTTACATATGTATACAAATAATTTATAGATCTATCAGATCTGAGGAGTATGAGTCCAAATCTGCTCCCAGATCTGATAATCTAAGGCTCTTTATAGCCAGATCTATCAACATTTTCAGAAAATATTTAAAAGATTTTGAAATTTTAGAGATGTACTAACTGAAAAACACCTTGCAGAAAAAATATTATCATTAGATAAATCTTGAGGCTTAGATGCAGTAGGATCTTCAGAAAACATGTTTTAAGACTTGGTTTGTTCAACTGAAGACTAACCCCAAACACTCAATGAGAACCTAAGATATCGTCTGCAAACACTAGATCAACCATCAAATCAAGTAGAGAAATAGAACAATAATAAAATTCTGAAGAAATAGATATACCTGCTACTTCAATCAAAATTAAAAATGATACCCTAGATCCATTTTTTTTTTTTTTTTTGTTGAAGCAAGTAAGGATGTTGTTATATCATTGTGCCAAAAAAATAGTGTACAATATAAACAACTATTCAACCGATGTCAAAGAAAGCAGAAAAGGAATAATAGCCTAAGCCACCAGGGGAAACACCAAACATCTATACCTTTAGGAAAACAAACCTAAGAAAAATTAACAAGCCTCCTGACTACCCTCAGGAAACCCGCAAACTTTCCAGTGACCTCCCTCCAGAAAACCCCCAACTAAAGAACTGTCCCATCAAACCAAAAAGATCGACGACAACAGAGGAAGCTGGTAAGCAAAAGGGCCCGAAGTTTAACCTCCCTACTACAACAGTTGATTCGCAGCATCCGAATCCTACAGCTAAGAAAGATCTCGTGCGGGACAAGAAGGAGGAATGATAATGTATGATCGAGGACTGTTTTCAAACCCATTCCCTACCACGTGTCATAGGATGTATGGAATCGTTACAAAAAAACTAAAACCATTACCACTCTGAAGGCAGTGCGAACAGTCGGAAACTGCTTGGGAGGTGGTTTTGCAAAATGGACCCCGAAAAACTAAGACCACCAATTGCCGAAAGGATTTTTTTTGTAAAGTAGACTAATTCTATTATGGTACAAAAATAAAAAAATTACAACGAGGCGAACCTCGGACTGCACCATCCTGCAGAGATGGATTTTACATCAGTGTTTACCATGACTTGCCTGCAGTTACAAAATCTAACAGAGAGGAGAAAAAGTTCTGAAATCCAACTATTTTCCGCCATACAGATATTTAGCCTTGACCCATAACCCCAGACTGACTCGATAGAATAGACCTGGACCTTAGAAGCCGCCATTGACATTGCAGGTAAAAGCATAGTATAAGACCTGAGGTTGTGCAGCTATAGCTAGCGCATCAACCATACATAGCGAAAGAGTATTGAAGAAGAAGAAGGGGCATATGATTACCCGACTGAACCACAAAAAACCATGCCAAACTCGAAGCCCGGTAACCCAGTGATGCTGTTCAGTTGTCCACAGAGGTTGATGGCACCTCTTCCACCACACGGCAGGCGTATGGATCTGGCTCGCTTGAGTCGGTGTGAGGCTCGTCATCTTCTGCTGGTGCACTTGGGCTGGCCACTGCATCAGCTGAGACTTTTGTTGCATGGTGCTGCTCTTGTTCAGGAGCGGGAAGCTGAAATGCAGGACCAGTTCTCTATGCAGATGGCGAGGGAGGCTGTTCCAGAAGCGGAGCTGGAGGCCTGAGATCTTCTGCAGCTGGTCCATGAGCCTCATGCTCACACTTTTCAATCTTAACTGACACATAGTATGTGTCTGAGTCCAGAAGACAAGGAAAACTGAAGCGGGAGGAGGGGTGGAAGCTGTGATGGCAAGACGGGGTTTGGGCTGTCCCTGGTCTTCTGCCTCTTCTGCGACGAGTGCTATTGGCATCGTCTGACAGTGAATCAATGGAACGAGGGACAGAGGGCCGGCCTCTCGTCCCTCCCCGAGACCCACCTCGACGGCAGCTCGCTCGTAACCTCTCCTTCGGAATCGCAGACTGGGAAGGTCGCGGAGGTGGCGGGAGCGACGCGGAAGGGTGAGGGGATGAGGCAACAGGGGCTTGGTAGCACTGGAAGACCGGGCTGCTGCAGAGGGCCAAGGGACGCAGGGAATGGCAGCAAGAAGCACCCTAGGAAGCCGGAGGGGATTGAGACAATTGAGAAGCAAAACCTAGCACGCAGACCAGGAAATGCTGGGAAAACCAGGAGATAAAACGAGCTGAGGCTTGAACGCAGGCCACCAGCGATGATAATTGGGCTCAGTGAGCGGACAGGGAAGAACAGGGGGCAGGGGAATTACATCGCCACTTCCAAAATTCAAAACCTGCCACAACACAGATACAACAGACCAACAGAAAACCCAAATGAGCCATAAGCAATGTGTTACCTTGTTGCATACGCCTGGATTATAAGGATGAAACCGCGGCTAGCCATGTGTGAACCAGAGGCTGTCATGAATTTCCCAGAGGGCGGAAGAGCCGACTTGATGCGAGGAGGAGGTGACATAATGGTTCGAGTGCCTTGGAGGAAGGATCGCGAAGGATTATTAACTCGGCTGAATAAATGCATGTGATTCGTGGCGGGTCTGGGCTGCCACTTGCCCAGTGGGTAGCCCGCCCCCAAACCATTAAACCCAACTTGCACCCGCATCCGAGGGTTGAAGATCCTGGAGCGCCAATGTATGGCAGTCCTGTTGAAGTTTTTTGTCCTTTGCATCATGGAGAGAACCTGCGAATTGAGGGCCCTGCTGATTCACCTCTTGGTTTGCAAGTCTATCAGCAACCTTGTTGGCTGTGCGCCGAACATGCTTGAAGATGATGCTGTTAGGGCGCCTTAGCCTATCTTCCAATGCTTCTAGTCTGCTGAGAAGTCTCCAGCTGGAAGAAATTTTAGCTGCTGAGGACCCTGCTTGGATTCTGATTGCTGCATTGATTAGGATTTGGGAATCTCCTTCTACTTCCAATGGATAGAAGTTATGGTGATCCGCCATACAGATTCCTTTCCACATTCCTTCCAACTCCGCCATATTGTTGGTATTTGTACCACTTGAACCATAATAGATGAATGCTACCAATCCCTCTGTATTTCTGATGACACCTCCAAACCCTGATGGACCTGGATTCCCCTTAGCCGCCCCATCAAAGTTGAGTTTGTGAGAGGCTCTTGCAGGGGGGACCAGTGGGAGGGGGAGGTACTTTTGGAGGGGATTTGGTGAGAATCCAATTGAGAATAGGTGATGTTGAGATTCCAAGTCTTCCAGATGTATATCTCCTGATGTGATGTAGGCCAGTCATTTTCTGACCAGGCTCTAAGTGCTAGCGTTTCTTGGAGGTTGAGCTTTAGGAGAAGCCAGAGGATATCTGCTGATCTGCTCTTGTTGTTGAAGATTTGATTGTTTCTTTCCTTCCATAATGCCCAATATGAGAAGCCTGGGATGAGATTCCATAATGAGTTCAGGATGGGGCTTTGATACGGTTTCTTGGGCCAACTTCGCAGAATACTTGCGATGTCCCCTTGCCTTTCTCTTCTTCCATTATTGCAATGAGCTACTCTGTTCCATATCTGAGCTGCGAGAGGGCAAGTCTCCATGAGATGAGCAATTTTTTCTTCCTGAGCATTGCAATTGGGGCAGCGAGAGGGACCTATGAAGCCTCTTCTTTGGAGATTATCCCAAGTAAGAATACGTCTTTTTCTTAGTAGCCATAGGAAGGTGGATATTTTGGGCCATAGTCTTGGCTGCCATACATGCGTCCATAATTGATCCTTGTCATGGGTATTTTGATCATAGCGCAGGGTGTAGGCCTCCTTGGTGGTGAAGATACCTCTCATGGTATGTCCCCATCTCAATTTGTCCTGTAAGGAGGAGGGAATAATTTTCCTTTGAAGAAGCTCCTTATCTATGTCATCATATGTTTCATCTTGCCAGTCTATCTGGCAGGATCGAGCTGGTTTCCAAGTACGAAAATCTTGATGATCCTGTTGCTGCCAAAATTGAGAGACTTTGGTTGTGTTTGACTGTTGCATGTATTGCTGCCAATGAGGTTTGTGGAAGAGCGTGGTAAGTTTGGGCATTTGCTGCCATGAGTCTTCCCAAAAACGGGCTGTTGTCCCTGAATGGATCTCCCAAAAACTGTAATCCTGAATGAAGGCGCTGTGAATTTTCGCAGAGTTCCATATCATGGAGCCTGTTATGCTCGGACTAATTCTGATGAGCTCGTTCCATTGACTGCCTGGTGCGTATTTAGCCTGCCACAACTTAGCCCAGGGAATGTGCGGCTTTACTAGCCAGCTCCACCAAACTTTTGCTCCCATTGTGCTATTGCTTTGAAGGGGATCCCTTAATCCTAGTCCGCCATTTGCTTTTGATTGGCATACATCCGCCCATTTGACAAGGGCCCATTTTCTGTTTAGTCCATTCGATCCCCATAGAAAGCCCCTTTGTAGGTTGTGAATGGCTTTGAGCACCCATTGTGGAGCTGCTAGAAGAGAAAAGAGATACAGAGGCATTGCTTGGAGGACAGACTTAATCAAGATAAGTCTACTAGCTGTGTTCAGCGATCGGTAAGTCCAAGAAGATAGTCTCGCTTCCAGTTTATCTAACAGCGTATGCCAGGAAGCATGCTTGAGAGCCGAAGCCATGAGGGGAGCTCCCAAGTACTTGGATGGCAGAACAGCTATAGTGAAGCCTAGAATCCGAGCAATGTTGCGTTGAGTAGAGGCAGGGGTATTGAAGAAAAAAAGTTGAGACTTGGAAGCATTGATGGAGGTGCCAAAGGCTTCGGAGAACAAAGAGAGGAGGGATTTGAAGGCTTTAGCTTCTTGGGAAGAGGAGTGACCAAAAAGCATCGTATCATCTACAAATTGCTGATGCGATAGAGGATTGAGACCATGAAGAGCTAAGCCTTTTACTGCTTTGGAAGAGATTGCGTGGCGGAGGAGGCGGATGAGCCCTTCTACCATGAGGATGAAAATGAACGGAGAGAGAGGGTCCCCTTGACGGATGCCTCTCGAAGAACGGAAGGGGAGGGAAGGGGAGCCATTGAGGAGAACTGAAAAGCAAGGAGAGGATATGAGGTTCATAATCCATCGGGTCCAAGTGGTACTGAATCCGAAGGCCAACAGCATTTGTTGGATGTACTCCCAACTAAGTTTATCAAAGGCCTTAGATAGATCAAGCTTCATTATCATGCCCGAATTTTTGAGAATTTTTAGCGAATGAATTACTTCATTGGATAAGATTATGCCATCCATGATCTGACGACCCTCAACATACCCTGTTTGTTCTGGTAGAATAAGAAGAGGAAGGAGGGGTTTGAGTCGATTGGCCACAACCTTGGAAATGAGCTTGTAGATGACATTACAAAGGGAAATAGGCTGGAATTTGTCAGGCGTATTGGCTTCTTCACCTTTTGGAACAAGAGCTATGAATGTGGAGTTCAGGGAGGGAAGGACCCAATGCATGGAGCGGGATTCTTCCACTAAGTCCCAGACTTCCACTTTGATTAGATCCCAAAATTCATGAAAGAAGTTAGCAGTAAACCCATCTGGTCCAGGTGCCTTACCATCTTTGAGTTGCGCCATAGCTTCTTCGACCTCCTGCATAGTAACTTGTTTAAGTAGATTTTGATTTTGGTCTTCAGTTATTAGCTTTGGAATATGCTGAGTGACTGCTCTGATGGCAGCTTCACGGCTTCCTGGTTGTTCTTTGAGAGCTTCCTAGAAGTGGCCTCTGAATGCCTTTTCCATGTCTTCGTGCTTTTCTATTCGATCCCCTTGATTGTTGTTGATGAATGCGATGTTGTTATGCATGCGGCGTTGAATGGTGGAGCGATGAAAGAATTTGGTGTTCTTTTCGCCTTCTTTTAGCCATCTGATGCGTGACTTTTGCTTCCATAAGATTTCCTCCTGTAGCCTTCTGGTTTCTAGTTCCATCCATAGGGAGTGCTCTTTGTTAGCTAATTCTTCTGTTCTGCCTTCTGTGGTAATGGTTTGTTGTAGCTCACACATGCTCTGCTCCAAATTTTTCTTTTCATCCAGGATGTTGCCGAATATGGATTTGTTCCAAGCTTTGATTGCTTGCTTGAGGTGTCTAAGCTTCTGTTGGAATTGATACATTTTTGCTCCTGTTGGAGGAGTGAAGGATTTCCAAACATTTTGCACCATTCCTTTGAAGCTTGGATTTGTGAACCAGAAGGATTCAAAACGAAAGGGGCGATTGGATTTTTTACCTGGACTTGTCCATTGGAGCATAATGGGCCAATGATCTGAGCCGCCTTGGGGTAGGATAGATGCATGAAGCGCTCCTCCCAAATGAATGGCATTGTCTGAAATGAGGAAGCGATCTAATCTGGATGTGATGTGGTGTGGTCCTCTTCTTTTGTTTGTCCAAGTGAACAAACCATTTGAAGTTTGCATATCTATGAGCTGGTGGTTTTGGATAAATTCCTTGAGGCCTGTGCTATCCTCTTCTAGTTTCATCCGACCTCCTTTTTTTTCCGTTAGACTGGTGATGATATTGAAGTCTCCCCCACTTATCCAGAGAGGATGATGTCTGTTGACATTGAGAGATGTAAGGGCTTCCAGCACTTCTAATTTGTGGTGCATATCCTGCGGGAAATACGTATTGGTGAGTAGACCATGTATCTCTGTTCCCAGGATATGAAATGAAGCTTGAATGAAGTTGCGCAAAGCATGAAAGTCCTGAAGGGTGATGGACTACGGATTCCAGACTATAGCTAGTCCTCCTAAGGCTCCTAGCCCATCAACAGAGGTAGATTTGCTGCCTGACCAGGCTTTGCGCAGGATTTTTTCAAGAATGACATTGGTACTTTTAGTTTCTTGTAGAAAAACAACAGATGGTTTCTCTGATTGTATCATGATTTTTAACATTCGGTGTTTGGAGGGGCTATCGAGCCCTCTCATATTCCAAGAGATGAGCTTCATGAGGAACTTTGATGTTTGGGTTTATAGAACTTTGTCAACTTTGGAAATCTTCCCGATTCCATCAAGATCTCGCCCAGGATGATGGTTCTCTGTAGTTCAGTCTTGCGTCCTCTTTTTTTTGTTTCTTTGAGGATTTTATTTCCATCCCAGAGACTACTTGGTTGTATACCCAAATATTTGCTTTGTTGTGCTTTGATGAGAACTCCTTCCAATCTATCTATTTCCCAGGGGGGTATGGCGTTGTATTCTTTCTGTTTGCATGCTGCTTCCAGAGTGAGGATATCTAGCCCATCTAGACTCACCGTCTCTGGATATTCTTCCATGTTGATAGGGGTATCCTGAGGATCATCTGAATGACCTTCTTGCAAACTTAAATCCAGGGCTGCATCCAAGTCCATATTGGAGGCCTGAGGATCAGCTGCTGCTTCCTTGAGGTTCTCTTCCGCTGAGGGGGGGAGCTTTGAGGACGATGGAGGGGATGGATCCGCCTCTGGAGGGGGTTGAACGGAGGAGGATGGCTGGTCTTGAGAAGACGCATGGGCTTTTGAGGGCTTTGCTGGGGTATCATGAGGGGTAAGGATCTGGAACCGGTTTAGAGATTCAGGATTTTTAGGGCTGGAAGGGGCGGCTGGAATTTTTTTTGCATGCCTTCTGCAAGCAGTGACTTTGGTGAATCCATCTGAATCTTTAGGAGTTTCATTGGTAGCGGCTTGAGCCTGGGCATTCAAGGGACATTCCCTAAAGAGATGACCGTGCACATGGCACTTATGACAACGAAAAGGAATGTGTTCATAGTCCAAAGGTTGAAGCCATTCAAAATCATCATGGAAGAGACTTACCGAATCTGCGAGGGTTTTTTTGAGCTGCATCTGGATGCATATCCCGGAATAAGAGGTGAATCTTCGGTACTTTGTGTCCTCAGCTACTTTGATGAAGGTGCCAATGCTATTACCTATATCCTTTAATCTTTCTTCTTTCCAGTGTTCTGTGGGCAGGGAATACAAACGGATCCAGACCGGTGCATGACTGAGGTCCTCTGTATCTGGGTTGAATCGCGGCTTCCAATCACGAAGGAAGAGACCTGAGGAGTTAAAGAAATATGGACCACCTTCAAATACTCTGGTTTTGTCTTCCAAGCAGTGAAAGATGACTGTGAAGAAGCCCTTGGGACCTATTAACAAAGAGATTTGTCCTTTGGGTTTCCACTTGGATTCTATCCAGCCATGAAGGGCCTTCTTAGTTGGCCAGAAACGCAGAAACTTTCCTATCAGTGCATGATCTTTCAGATATTGTATCTCACCATTGATACGATGGCTTGGTAGCTCGACTTTAATATGTTCTTTAGCCTTTGGAATGCATGTGGTTGACGTTGCCTTTGGTTGTGACGCGCTCTGATCCGAGTCCTTTTGATCGTCAACGGTCGAAAAGTCGTCGCTATCATGGATTGGTTCCTTGCTTCTGGTGTTTTCAGAGCTTTGAAATCGTGCCGCTATTTTGCCGAATAGCAGGGGGGCGGCTGCTGCTTCATCTTCCGTTAGCCTTGACGAGGGAGGTTGGGGATGAATGGATCCCGTCCCTCCCGCCGGGTATTCCATGGATAATTAACGACCAACCGAGTAATGATTGTCGATCCAGCAGGGCCGTGTAGGGATACGTATGCCAGGTTGCAGAGATGCAGGTCTGTACATCTGCAGCGGCAGCTAGGGTTTTTTGAGGACCAACACTTTCCGTCGGGGTAAAATATTAAGACTCATTGTTGTTTTTCAGTTGCCGAAAGGATTGAATCTTATTGCAAACATAAAATATCTTTGCCCTAGTTGGGATAATGTATGGGAAAGTGTGTTTCATCGAGCAAAGATGTGAGGGAAAAATTAGAGATCAACATCACTCTTGCACCTTGCATCTAGGCTACCCGACCAGGGCACCATTTGTTCACAAAGACAACACAACTGGGGGACTATCAGATCAAGCTATTTTCCCTTTTTTTGAGTCTAAACACATCCCTGTCTTCTTCCACCTGTGTGTGCAAATAGCTCTCAGTCTACTTGGACTTAAATCCTGCCACTTCATCAACACATTATTCCTTGTGCAGCTGACTCCCTGGTTGGCCAGAGGATCCGCTAACTTATTTTCCTTTCTGCGAACATGGTGGAAACCAATAGTGCGCAGGCCCTGAAGATGGCTTTGAATTCTTTGGAAGACCTGATTAAGATTCCAATGCTTAGGGACTTTATCTGACGTAGTTCCATTATGAATTTTTTGAACTGATTTGATAATTAACTCTGAATCTGCCTCTATCATGACATTTAGACAGTTGCTCTGCTTCAGTGAATCTAGGCATTGTTCCATAGCCATTAGTTCAGCCATGTTATTGGTGGTTGTACCTAGGTGGCAGTGAAAAATGGAAACAATACTACCCTCTACTTTCTGAGGACCCCTCCATACCCTGCAGTTCCCGGGTTCCCTTTTGAAGCCCCATCAATGTTGTACTTTAAATAGCCCTCTGGAGGAGGATGCCAAAAATCCTTCTCCGCATCTGACGTAATGATCTTCTTGTCAAGGCTAAGGAGGGAAAGTCCATTCATCCCCAGCTACCTGAGAACATTTAAATCTGCTTCTGAGGGGGGGGGGGGGTTTAGGGAAGATGCGAAAAGTAGTTCTCACTGTCTCCTTGAGCTGTTTCAGGATTATCTCCAGCACGTGTTGGGGGGGATTTTTTTCCTCCTTAAAAATTCTTCTGTTCCTATCTTTCCACACATTCCATATGATAAAGCTTGGTGTAAGAGCCCATGTTGAGTTAAGAATTTAATTATCCGATTTTTTTTTTCTCGAAATGCTGAGGGTGTTAATGATGCAACCTCTGTCTCTATCAGATTATTGAAAAATAGTAGCAAAAAAATCCCACAACCAAGATGTGACGATGTAGTTGTTGAGTAAATGTTCCAGGGCTTGTTCTTGTGCTTCACAGAGCGGGCACCTAGAAGGTCCTTGAACACCTCTTTTCCGAATGTTATCCCAAGTTAGGATTTTTTTGTGATACACAACCCACATGAAGAGTTTGATTTTCATCCACCCTTGGTGCCTCCAAAGATTTTGCCATATTTTGTCCGGACTCCAAGGATCTAGTTCAAGAAGAATGCTTTTATCTTCCTTAAGAATAAAGGTGCCCTCACTGTTATTCCCCCATCTTAGTTGGTCTTGTCCCTCTGCCACTAAGATCTTCCTTTTCTCTACAATTTTCCTGAGCTCCTCTGCTTTGGTTTTCAGGATATTGTTATTTCTGCATTCTATGTTTCTCCATGTTCTCCACTTATCCGTAGGATGAGAATGTATCCAAAAATCCTTAACCTTTATTAAACCTTGGAAATTTGACTTCTATTGAAGCTCAAGAATGTCTTGTTTTGCCAGAATTGGTTCTTGCTGCCACTTGTATTCCCAAAAAAGAGCAAGATTTCCTTCTCTAATTTCCCAGAAGCTATTCTCTTGTACTAGTCTTCTATTCTCCCAGGCTTTGTTCCAAATATAAGAACCATTTATATTTCCTGTCACTATTATAAGATCACTGTTTTGCTAGGATCTGGCATATTTTTCTTTCCAGATATTTGCCCATTGAGTCTCTGGATGCTAGACCCACCACCACCAAAGTTTGGCCCCTAAAGCCTTGCTGAGAATCTCTTGGTCATCCAATCCAAGTCCTCCATGGTTCTTGGGCTTACAAATTTTATCCCAAGACACCAAGGCCCATTTCCTCTTATTCTCCTCCTTGCCCCAAAGGAAGCTTCTTTGAATATTTCTTAATTGCTGAAGGACCCCTTTTGGAGCAGGGAGGGCTGATAACATGAAAATAGGGATTGCTTGAAGCACTGCTTTTGTAAGAACTAACCTACCAGCAAGGTTTAAAGATCTGATGGTCTATTTACTGACTTTTTCCTGCAGCTTGTTGATCAAAGGTTCCCATATACTTTTGAGCATAGGTTTTGCAGTTAGAGGGACTCCTAAATATTTTGAAGGAAGGAAATCCCTTTGAAAGCCAAGAATTCTGGAGATATTTCTTTGAATAGAAATATTGGCATAGAAGAAGAAGATTTTAGATTTGGATAGATTAACTTCCATGCCTGAAGCCAAGGAAAAAAGCTTCGAAACAATTTTGTAGTTTGAAGCTTCTTGGACTGTGGGGATCCCCTATAGCATGGTATCATCTACAAATTGTTGGTGTTTCAGGGGCTAACCATTGTCAGTAAGTTGCAGACCTTTGATCTTTCCTGATGATTTTTGTAATGATAAAAAGAAAGGGGGAGGGCGAGTCACCATGTCTGAGGCCTCTTGAGGGACTAAAAATCTCTGAGGGAGAGCCATTGACCAAAATAGAAAAACTTGAGGAGGTCACCAATGACATAACCCATCTAACCCAGTTGTGGTCAAATCTGAAAGTTTCTTAAGGTAGACCCAATTTAGCTTGTCATAAGCTTTGGCAATATCTAATTGCATGATCATACCCGCCTACTTCTTACTAGTTAAAGAGTGCACCACTTCTTGAGCTTGTATGATGTTATCCAAACATTTTCTACCTTCCACATAGCCTAATTGCTCTCCAAAAACTAGGACCGGAAGCCAAGGTTTGAGTCTATTAGCCACAACCTTGGATATGATCTTATAAATTACGTTGCATAGGGCTATGGGTATGTATTTATCCAGTGTTTGAGCAATTTCCTGTTTGGGGATCAGAGCGATGAAGGAAGTGTTGAGGGCTTTCAGAAAGGTTTTGTTAGATCTGGAATCCTCTATAACCTTCAAAATGTCCTGCTTAACAATATTCCAACAAGCTTTGAAAATGTCCACATTGAACCCATCCGGTCCCGAAGCTTTGCCATTTTGCATGTCTTTGAGGACATTAATTAGCTCCCCTTCCATTACTGGTCTATTCAGGTTGAAGTTGTCCTCTCTCGATACCAGTTTCGGTACATCAGTAGTTATTTCCCTGATAGATTTCTCTCTATCTGAATTGTTCTCCTGTGTTATACCTTGGAAGTGGTGAACTAACACAGCTTCTATCGCTTTATGGGAGATCTATAGTTCTCCTTCTTCATTCTTAATCAAAGAGATGTTGTTGCGAGCTCTATTAGCCATGGTGGTTCTATGGAAAAACTTAGTGTTGCGCTCTCCTTCTTTTATCCATTGAACTCTAGACTTTTGTCTCCAAAACATTTCCTCTTGTCTACATAGATTTTCCCATTCTTGATAATGTTTATCTGCTTGCTTGCCGATGTCTTTATCAAAGCCTTCCTTGATTAGAGCTTGGTTGAGAAGCTACATTTTGTTTTCAACTACTTTCTTTTCTTCAAAAATGTTACCAAAATCCTTCTTGTTCCATTCTTCAAGCCGGAATTTGATGTGCTTTAGTATTTTGTGAAGAAGATACATACTGGCCCCTTGAATCTGCAAGTCCTCTATCCACCATCTCTCAATGCTGCTTATGAAGTCTGGGTGAGACAACCAAATATTTTCAAATCTGAAAGGTTTGTTTCTAGGAGTACCTATACCCTTGATTTCCAATTGAATTGGCCAATGGCCTAAGCCTCTAAAGGGAAGAACTCGCGTCATGACCTCTTTACCATTCAACATAAGATTTTGAGAGATGAAGAATTTGTCTAGCTTTGAGGCAACAAGGGCCTCTCATCCCCTCCTGTTATTCCAAGTAAAGAGGCTAGCATTCAAATTAGTGTCAACCAGATTTATGTTATCAGAAAAGGTTTGGAAATCCATGGAGTCTTTGCTTAGAGATCTTGTACCTCCTTTTTTCTCTTAAAGGGATTTAATCATGTTGAAATCCCCTCCCATGATCTAGGGTATGTCTGTATGTCTGTTCCTGAGATCTACCAGGGTATCCAAAAACTTAAGTTTGTCATCTATTCTGTGAGGAACATAAACATTTATGACCAGAAAGGTGTCCCTTTCTCCTACCGGTTGAATAACAACCAATAAGTAATTTTTGGAAGCCTCAGCTTCCAAAATGGCAATTTTGTGGGGATTCCATAGAGTGAGTATGCCCCCTACTATATTCTCTGCTTTAACTTCTAGGAACTCATAGTTGCTGAGCCATTTGTTGTGGATTTGTCTTACCTTTTGAATGGAACATTTCATTTCTTTGATGAACATTATATCCGACGTTTCTTGTTTCATTCTGTTACTAAGCATTCTCTGCTTTTTCTTACTTCCTAGACCTCTAATATTCCAAGATGTCAACTTCATTATGAAATATTTGTAAAGGAGTAGCTGGCTAATTCTTTCATCTTACCTAAACCAATCATCATCTTTCCACACTCCATCAAGAGTCCATTCTACCTTTTCCTCCCTCTTTTCTTGCCTGGCTTTTGAGTAGCTAGTCTGAGCGTAGCTTTCATCATTTTCACCCCTCGGTTATCCTGCTTGTCTATGTTGTTCCCTCTCTCTAACTTCCCAGCTTGTGTTTTCCACAGAAACAGTTGTTGTATTCTGCTTAGTTCTTCTTAGGGTAGCGAATCCACTTCCCCTATAGTGCCCTGCCTCAAGAATCCTTCTAGGTCTAGGTTTTCCTTATCAAAAATTTCTAGCAGTTCATGTTCCTTTGGGTCCGTATCATTTTTAGTCATTTCCTGATCCATTTCTTGTTCAGCATCACTCATAGTGGTTTCTTTTTGGTCCTCATTATTTTGTGTTTGTTCCAAGTTTCTTTCCTTCTCCTTTTCTACAAAACTCCCTTCCATTGTTTTATCTTCTATAGTTATCTTTTCCTCTTCCTAAAGCACCTAAAAACTGTTATGCCTGAATTTTTGACCTTCACTCTGCTGATTTTTCAGTCCTCTTTTACTTCCTTTACCTCGGTTAACCACTTTCTGGAAGCTATCTGATTCTTTCATTGTGTTGATACCTCTTTTGTTTATTTCTTTGTTGAGTGGATAGTCTCTGACAAGATGTCCATGTTCATGGCATTTGCGACATTTGAAAGGAATGTGCTCATAGTCTACTGTTTGCACCCATTCTTCATTAAAAACCTCCCAGATTATCTCTTCCAGTAGAGCTCTTGATAGATCCATGTCTACACATATTCTAGCAAAGGACATATATTTTCCCCTTCTAGTGGCTTCAGAGGCTTTAACATAGCGACCCAATTTATTGCCTATGGCTACTAATGATTCATTTTGCCAACAATCCATAGGAAGAGAGTAGAGCCTTACCCAAACTGGCACTGAAGTAAAAGTTTCCTTCTCCGAGACAAAGTTCATCATCCAAGGTCTCATGTAGAGCCCCGCAGCAGCATAGAAGTAAGGCCCTCCTTCAAATATTTTGTCATTGTCTTCGATATTGGTGACCACCGAAAAGAAACCCTTGGACCCGAGATGGAGGTCTATGCTCCCTTTAGGTTTCCATTGGTATTTAATCCACGATTGTAAGACTTATTTAGTGGGCCATAGTCCCATGAACTTACAAATGATGGCATATGTCCCCATGTGTTCCCTATGTGCCTGCAGCTATGGATTATGTAAAATAACTCTGGGAGTTGTGTCTGTTTTGGGTTTACAGGGCCCCTTGATTTTCTTGTCTTTAATTTCCTATATTTTGTCTTCTACCTCTATGTCATTTGTGCTATATTGACCCTTTTCAGTGGGTTCTCCTGTTCTCTCTTCCGTGTTTTTTTTTTTCCGGCCACCCCTATTTCCTTGACAATTTCTAGAGGCTTCTTGCCTCTACTGGCCACGACCTCCTTGTAGGAGGGAGTGGGGCCCCCTCCTCTTCCACCCTTCATAGAGCTCTCTGACCTCCCCTATTTGTTCTGGATGCTGATCGCTCTTCACTGTTCCACTCCAGCAATCACCATCGAGTTCTTAGATCCAACAAACTTATTAAGATACTCGTATTTAGATTATTCTAAAAGAGCTATCGAATGATAGTCTTCACATAATATTAATCAGAAATTAAAAAATTGTTACCATAAATTCATGAAGAGGAACACTACAACACGTTGAAAACCCAAAGACTTTTGCATTAATTCAAAAAAGTATACAGGAGAGCTTGAGAGCTTAGTACACGATACAACGATTAGATCAATGGACTAAATAATGACTTCCTATTTAAAGATAAATCCTCCAAAAGTTAGTTCGAGTGATCCTCGTCAAAGAAATCTCGACCATTGATGAGGATCAATTTTTTTTTTAATCTCATTGGTCAAAATTTTAAATTCTTGGGGAAATTCGAATTTTTCAATTAAATGCACTTTAATTAACTAAAAAATAAAATTTTTGAGTTAATTTCCCCAAAAAATTGACTTTGACTTAACCCCCAAGGATCGAAGGCTTTAAATTTAGTAAAATAATTAATTTACTGTAGTCCCAGATCCTTTTAAATTTTGATTTTTAAGGACCCACGAATTTTTCATTTAGAGAATTTAAATTTACTTACGACCTAGAATTAATTAAATTTCTGGCTTATTATTTTAATTAATATTTTGGCTCGAAAATTTAATTAATTAACCTATGAGAGGATAAATTATCTTTCCAACCCTCAATATACTTTCTATCTTAATTTTCATATTTTTTACATCTTAAACGGGAAAACACATCTATAATAGACTATCATAGACTACCCATTTTTGCGACACAAATATAATATAGAAAACCAAGAGATTTGTAATAAAATAACATAACCAAATAGTTAGTATTATTCCCAAATCACTTTTACATAGACTCAATCTATAACATTAGGACTCGCCTAAGATCCCAGTGATAAAATCCATTCCAGCTTTGGGGCAAGCCCGAAGGAAAATTCTGCCAACCTTACAAGAATGGATCACTGAGACAAAATACCTCCCAGAATGTAGATTGTCACCAGAAAAGTAGGTTTACCTAGGAAATTATATATATGACACAAACCTGTTGAGATTATTTACATTATATACATGCATAATGGGTTTCCATTGTAACATGATAATCAAGGTGATGATGATAGTTGAACGACACATACACATCGATCAGGCACTATCCCTTTTGTAGAAAAAGGGGGTGTACTACTATGGGTCGTTGACACGTAGCGGTCAACATTTGGCTCTACCTTGGGACACATTGTTGCAACGTAGGAATGTGAGAATCCAGAATCTGCATCCATGCAACACACAATATAACATAAGTAGTGTCCATCCAAAAATCATCATATAACATTAAGCACACGAAAGATATAATCTCTTCATTTATTAACTATCTAGTAACATGAAAAACACATCTAGCTACAAAATGAAATAATAAAATATCAGGATATAAGGTTAGAAATACAATACAAAGGTGCCCCATGCCATCAGATGTGTTCAATATAGTGCATACTGAACATTTTCCTACTTTCAGGAAAATCTATTGGCTGTTTCTCAGATTTTCCATGTCCAATCCTGCACACTATAGGACTTTTTCCTATCCGAAAATCAAGTTTTCTGCGACCATCAAACCAGTTTTTCATTCTATTTCTCTTATGATTTTTCTTTATGGCAGGCTATATGACTAATGACGTGGAACATTCTACTTCAAAACTCTCAGATGAAGTATGTAAGATACCCATGACATGTATTTCTTCATTTTTCATCTCATTCTTATTAATTTCCATTTTGTTCGACTCACCTTCAATTAGCCACTTTTTAAATGGAAAAAATGACTTCATAATAAGATGGAGCTTGTTGTAGTAGATAGGGAGGCTTCTTATCTGTTGATGTTTCCTTGTTCCTTTCATCCTCTGACTGATGCTAAAAATTTTGCACCTATATTGTTATGGCATCCATCTGGATAGGGTGTTCAACCTTCATAGCACTGACTTCCTTGGCATGGATTTCCTCCGTCGTTAATAACTTATTCTGAATACATATTTGACTAGCTTCAATATTTTTTATTACTTTTTCATTATCTTCTTTTATGGTCATCAAGCAATGTTGCATAGAGTTTATCTCTTTCTCATTATTTGCTTGTATGATATGTAACTGATTATTATAATCGAATCTCAATGGTCATTTATTTATCCATAGTTGACAATCTATTATGAATTGAACTTATTTCTTCTTGATAACTTTTTTCCATGTTAGTCGCATGATTTTTATGATTAAATTCAATGATGGTTATATTTTCCTCTAGAGCTAATAACTTTCTTTGCATATAATTAATTTCCTTGTCATGATTAGCTTTCTAGTAGAAATTCTTGTAAGAAATGAAAGCAATGGAGTCGCCACTTGAACATGAATCCAGCTCTAAGATCCAAAAGGAAAAAACAACTAGATATAAGGGAGGGCTTCCTTCCTGAGAAATAATAAATGAAAGAAGTGGAGTCACCACTTAAATAAGAAATGAACCGAAATGCCCAGGTGCTAAAAGTGTAGATGAAACAATTAATGAGATGATGAAAGATAGGGTGATGAAAATATCAAATGACGTTAGGCAATGTTGTGCCGCTTACCCAACTAATGAATGGAAAAAAAGATGAGATGATTAAAACAATGTCGATGAAACCAAGGACAGAAAAGACTCTATCCCCAACAAAGGCACCAAAATATGTTGTTGTTTCTAGCTCAAATGAAAAGATGAGAAATGCAAAGAATAATGAGGAAATGTTGTTGAAAAGTAGAGAATAAAATATCTTCAGCAATGACGCCAAAAAATGTTGTCGCATTGAATGTCTAGGCACTGCGACAATGCTCAGATTGGGGGCTTCCACCTTGATACCCAGTCTCTCCATTTATGCCGTCTCATTAAGGTAGACTAAGGGTGGTAGACCCTATGGAAAAAATGAATGAAGAAGAGCTACTTGGGAACCAGCCAGTTCGGAAAACACAGTGAAGCGATCAATTACTTGATTAAGATTTAGTAATATTTATAGGATTTGATTAGATTTTAAACAATTGATGCCAGTGCCTTATGGACTCAACTATCTTGCTAGGAAATTTAGGACCAAGTAATTGATTTGAAATTACTCCTTGGATGAATGACTATCGTATATGAAGTGCAGATCCTAAAGCTAATATGAGATGCAAGAAACTTCATTAATTTTACTTAAATGCCTACCTAAGTTTTAACCCTCCGATCCTTTCTATATTGAGCCTGATTTCATAGTGATTGGGAGAAAGAAGATAAGGTGAAGTACATTAAGGTGTGATTAAAGATACCTCTCCTGAAAATGTAACATACCCAGTACCTTCGGCACTATACAGAGTTGTGGCTCTGACGACTGCAAGGTCACCATTTTAAGTACCATTAAAAGGAGGCTTCTTAAGAAAAGATAGATGGATACCTGTCTCTATATCAACCAAACTTATGCTTGGAAGTAAATTTTATTTATGCAAAACTAAATTATATGCAAATGCACTAGAAGATGAGAAGAATTTAGACCCAAGGATTAGAAACACTTGTGTCAAAAAATCCCTTAGTCACTAAAATAAAATGTTCACTTTATTGGATGAAGACTTAAAAATAGACCCCAGAAAATATTTTAATTAAAACACAAGATTATTTCAAATAATTTTTGATACAATTATAACTCAAAGAGAACAAAAACTTATTTGCAATTAATGTCAATAGATGCTAAGAAAATACTTAGTTTGTGAAACAAAAGGTATGCATTTTATCATAATTCCATGATAGAGTACTTAATTTTCAGAAATTAGTTTTTTGGACAACAGTAAGAAAATATTTATGACAATAGCAATATGAAAATGAAAATAGTAAGCTATCATGATATCTTTATGTCAAAAATTTACTGAATTTTTTCCAAACTTGCCCATATAAATTATAAAAAAATTTCAGCCTCTTATGGTGTGATTTCCAGAATTATATTAGATCTGATATACTTATTACAACCAGCAATTAAAACACGAAATAAGCCCAATGATGAATGCCAAACTCAAGAAACTAATTCATTAATGTATTAGACAACCTAGGATTTGATTTTAGGCTAACCCACATGAAATTTTGTTACTATTATATTTTAGACTTCAGAAATAGAATTATTCAGAGAAAACAACCACCCAAAATTTAGATCTCTGCCAAATTGTTTATACAAATTAAACATGAATGACTTATGAATGTATTTAGCAATTTTTTTAGCAAACCACTTAGAAGTGTTTTTCGCTAATAATAGAAATGTATATGACTATTTTAGCAAACAGTGAGGTAAAATATGGTTTAGAGATGAAACCCTTAAGCCGTAGGCCTTGAAGATCACTTGCCCAAGTTGCCAAAAAAAAAATTCGATACCTGAAACACAATTTTTTACTAAATTTTTGCAAAAAAACCACCAATGATCAACTTCAGAGAATTAAATATTTAGATAAAAAATGGAGCAAGGAGTCTAGCGCCAATGAGAGCTAGCACTAGGCCCAATAGGATTAGCATTGTCCTAGAAGAAGGCAGATATGGGTTTAGGAGCCCCAAAACTTGAAACCCTTGTTGTGAGAAAATTATTTTTCTTCAGATATTCAGATTTATTGCAAAATCTTTAATGGTTGGCCCTGCAAAAATATTTGGGACAAGATATTGTCGATGAGGACCTAGATTTGTCTCAAAACCCCTAGATCTGCTTCAAAAAATCTCAGATCTGAAGATTTACTTGGCTTATTTCCAAGACCTATTCGTGCAAACATTCTTCGAGCCAAGATCTTGCTCTCCAAGGTCTAGATCTAGCTCAAATCTAAAGATTTTCTTGACTGATTTCTCAGATCTATTCCTTCACATAATCTTTGAACCCAGATCTTGCCCTCGAGAGTCTATATCTTGTTCATATTTAAAGATTTTCTTGGTTGATTTTTCAGATCTATTCCTCCACAAGTGAAAAGAAAAAAACTGAATACCGAATATGTACAAAAATATAGAAAATTCCAAAAACCCAAATGTTAAAATTTAAAATTATGTTACAAAAGTTTAGATCTACACAAGTAAATAATAGGTCTACACAAATAATTTACAAATATATACAAATAATTTACAAATCTATCATATCTGAGGAGTATAAGTCTAAATCTGCTCCTAGATCTGATAATCTAAGGCTCTTAATAGCTATATTTATCAAAATTTCCACAAAATATTTAAAAGATTTTGATCTTTTAGAGAGTACTAGCTCAAAAACACCCTACAGAAAAAATATTATCATTAGATAAATATTGAGACTTATATGAAGTAGGCTATATAGAAGATATGTGTTGAGAGTTGGCTGGTCCAACTCAAGACTATCCCCAAATGCTCAATGAGAACTTGAGAGATATTATGTAAACACTAGATCAACCATCAAATCAAGTAGAGAAATAGAACAACAATAAAAGTCTAAAGAATTACGGATACCTACTATTTCAATCAAAATTAAAAATGTTAACATATATTTAACAAAATAAATAAGATACATGTATTCAGAATATTCTAAAAGAGCTATTGATTGATAGTTTTCACATAACATTAATCAGAAATTCAAACAATGTTACCATAAATTCATTAAGGGGAACACTACAACATGTTGAAACCCCAAAGAATTTTCCATTAATTCAAAAAAGTATACAAGAGAGCCTGAGAGCTTAGTACACAATCCAAAAGATTGAATCAATGGACTAACAAATGACTTCCTATTTAAAGATAAATCCTTCAACACCTAGTTCGAGTGATCCTTGTCAAGGCAATCTCGACCGTTGATGAGGATCAAAATTTCTTTTAATCTCATCCGTCGAAATTTTAAATTCTTGAGGAAATTCAAATTTTTCAATTAAATTTACTTTAATTAACTCAAAAAAAAATTTGACTTTGACTTAACTTTGACTTAATTTTGAGGGACCAAAGGCTTAAAATTTAGTAAATTAATTAATTTACCTTAGTCATGGGACCTTTTAAATTTTGATTTTTAACGGACCGATGAATTTTTCCTTCAAAGAATTTAATTTTTCTTAGGACCTAGAATTAATTAAATTTATGGCTTAGGATTTTAATTAATTTTTTGGCCAAAAAATATAATCAATTAACTTATGACGAGATAAATTATTTTTCCAAGCCTCAATACTCTTTATATCATAATTTTCATATATTTTACATCTCAAAGGGGAAAACCCATCTGTAATAGACCCTCATAGACTACCCATTTCTGCGACACAAATATAATCTAGTAGACCAAGCAATTTGTAATAAGATAACCTAATCAAATAGTTAGGATTATTCCCAAATCACTTTTACATAGAATTGATCTATAACACTAGGACTCGCCTAAGATGCCAGTGAAAAAATCCATTTTGGCTTTGGCATAATACTAAGAAAAACTCTGCCGACCATATGAGAATGGATCGGTGAGACAAAAAACCTTCCAGAATGTAGATCATCACTAAAAAAGTAGGTTTACCTAGGCAATTACATTATGACAGAGATCTGCTGAGATTATTTACATCATATACATGCAGAATGGGTTTACATTGTAACATGATAAGTAGGTCGATGATAATAGCTAAAGGGCATGGACATATCGATCGGGTGATATCTATTTTTTGGAAAACAAGGGGTGTACTGCTATGGGGCGTTGACACATAGTGGTCAACATGGTCCATTCCATTTAAAATTTGAAATGGTATCATACCTATACTCCTGTTGGCTGAATTATTATACGTGAACTTAGCTTGGGAAAGCACAGTATCCCACTGTTTGGGATGTTCATTAACTAAGCTCCTCGAAATACTTTCTAGGCTTTTATTTACTACCTCGATTTTACCATAAGTTTGTGTGTGATATGTTGCACTGAAATTTAAATCGGTGCTTATATTTTTTCCATAAAGTCCTACAAAATTGGCCCATGAATCTAGTGTTTTCGTCTCACATGATACTACAAGGAAATCCATGTAGTCCTACAATTTCTTTAATAATAGGATTGCCACATTAGTTGTGTCAATGGTTTTAGTAAATGGAAGGAAATGTTCCATTATTGAAAATCTATCAATGCGAACAAAAATACAACCATTAACTCACATTGTTCAAGGTAATCCCAGAATAAAGTCCGTGCTGATTGAATCCCAAGGCATGCTAGGAATGGGAAATGGCTAATACAACCCAATTTTATGACTGATCCCTTTTTCCTGTTGACATATCCTACATACTTACACAAATATTTTCACAATACCTTTCATACCTAGCTAATAGTAAAATATAATTAACAAAAAAATTGTTTTTGAGCTCTGAAATGTCCAACTAGTTCTCCACTATGCTTTTCCTGTATTAAATTATCCCTCATATAACACCTAGGAATACAAAGTTTGTTTTCTTTGAATGGTTATACCTCTTGAATCATGTAGCTAGACCAATGTGTTGTATTTGTGCTCACAATATTTTCACTTGCTGCATAGGATTCTTTAAAATCAACATCACTTTTATACATCTTTCTAAGTTCATCAAACCCTGTAAAATAAAACTAATTGTCTTATAGAATTAAATTAATGTAATTAAGGCACATGCTACTTTATTTGACAATCCATTGGTATGTTTAATTAGAAAATTTTTCTTTTTTTAAATGAACCTACTTAGGATGCCTCTGATTTAGTTGTGCCTAACAATTTATAAATTGTGATGTATGATTATTATTGATTATGATAAATTCCTTAGGCATAAGATAATGCTGTAACTTCTTCAAAGACTATATAATAGCATAAAAGTCCTTATCATATGAAAAATACTTATGTTTATATTCATTTAACTTTTCATTGAAGTAGGAAATTGGACATCCCTCTTGACTTAAAGCTTCTTTGATAACAACAATCCTCACATTTGTCTCAACTTGAAATTATTTTCCAAAATATGCTAGGGTTGAAACTAGTTGTTATGTTATCCCATGTTTGAGCAATTTAAAATTGTGATATTCTGCTACAGTCCACTTAAAGGTTGATTATTCTCCTTGACGGTTTAAAAAATAGGTGTGCACATACTACTGAATCCTTTAATAAGCTTTTTATAAATACTTTCAAGGCCATGCAAACTTCTTACCTTGAATATTTTCATGGGATTGGCCAATTTATATTTTCTTTCACTTTCTTTGGGTCCATCTTCAGTCCGTCCTTGGAAATTACGAACCCCAAATAAATCAATTCATTCTTCATAGAACTACTTTTTTAAATATTTATTAGCAGCTTCTCATTTTGTACCACGTCCATAATAGACTTGAGGTGTTGTAAATGTTCTTATCTTGTCATGTTGTACATGAAAATATCATCCACATAAACTATAGCAAATTTCCTTATGAATTATTTTAAAACTTCATTCATCAAATGGATATAAGTTTTGGGCACATTTGTTAGACTAAAGGGAATCACAAGCCACTTATATAACACATGATTAGTTTTAAATGTAGCTTTCCCCTCATCTCCTTCTCTTATATGAATTTGATGATACTCGCTTTTTACATCAATATTTGTGAAAACTTAACATTGTTTAGGAACTCAATTAAATCATCACTTCGTGGGAGTGGAAATCAATACCCGATAGTAATTTTGTTGATAGCCTCAGATTAATTACACATTCTCTAGCCATCGTTGTTTTTTGGAAAAGGACTAAGATTTTATTTAATGAGACCTTTATCTAAAAAATACTAAACCTACCTTTTCACCTCTTCATTTTCTCGTAGTGTCATTCGATTGGCTACGTTATTTGGTAGAGTGGATCGTAGAATCGAATCAATGTGATGGCTAATGCTTCTAACAAGAGCCAAACTACTTGGTAGCTCATCCACAATAATGTTAGCAAACTGATCTAACATGCTTCTAATTTCTTCAGGAAGGTCTTTCAAATTGGTATTGGTGAGAATTACCTGTGTTTTCCTAATTGGAGAAAAGTGTACCTCTTCTCTTTTTCTTTTTGTAACAGCTCCTTCCCACTCAAAAGCAACACACTAGGATTTTTGCTTCATCCTTAACTACTTCATATGTTACAGGCAACAAAACATGCTTCTTTCCATCCTTTTTAAGAGTGTGTGTATTCTACCCACCATCATGAATGGCTTTCCTATCATATTTCTATGTCCTCCCCAATAACATATGGAAAACATCCTTCGACATTACATCACAAACAGATTCATCCTTATACCTTCCAATTTGGAGCTCTACTCTACACTATGCACTAACCAAAACTTGGTGGCCTTTTTTTAACCAAGGCACTTTGTAAGGATGATGATGTGTTGTATTTTTTAAATTCAATTTTTCTACCATTTCAATAGAAACCAAGTTATCAATATTTCCACTATCAATTACAATCTTGCAACACTTACCTTTAGACTTACACATAGTTCTTAATAGACTTATTCTTTTAGCTAGCTCTTCAGCTTCCTTTTTTGCCTTCATCATCACTCTTTTCATTAACAAAGATTCACTTATTTTAGGAAATTCTTCAATGATAACCAGATTTCCATCTTCTTCCACAACATGAACACCTATCCAACTCACTAGTGCATTCTTAGGATGTCCGCAAGACATATTTTTTAGTTTCCCATATCTGAAACATTTAGGATGATAATATATTCCTCACCCTATGCCTTTGGAGAATGATATTCTCCCTCTTGAATCACCTCCCTTTGGTGGTTTACTATTGGAGCTTCCTTTCTCTTCTCTTGTAGACTAGAGTCCTTTTCTGTCACTTTGTTGTCATTTTCTTCTTGTAGGACTTCTTCCTCGACTTCTCTGACTTTGCTTCTGAGTAAGCTTCTCTTCTACCTTCAAAGCAACTTTATATGGGTCCTCAATAGTATTCAAAGATAAATGGATGATTTCTTCTTGAATACCAAATCTCAAACCGTTTATATATCTAACAACTTTCTTAGCATCGTCTTCTACATGACTAACTCTAATATTTAACATATAGAACTCCTTAGTATATTCCCTTATTGAATTGGATTTTTATCTAAAATAGGTTTCCTGAGGAAAATAATAAAATAATAGTTAAGATAATAAAATAGGACTTATGAATTTTTAAAGAAAAAGAAAGTAAAATATTTTTTTTAATTGTATTTTCAGTTTATCTCCATGTAGGTTCACTAAAATTTCAATAGTGACACTTGTTGTATGCATAATTAAATTCCACATCCTAACGAGTACCCACTCTACATACTTCTAAGTAGATCCACATTGAAAAAAATTGAGAATACATGAAAAAAACATGTTGAACATGTTTTTTCATATATTTTTTAAATTTTTATTATACCTACTTTCAGGGAGATATATTGTAAGTTGTCTTAGTCAAATTTATGTGAATTTTAATTAGTTGTTTTAAATTAAATAATTTTATTTAAGTTTTAAAATAGATTTGAAAAAATAGATATACTAAATTAATATTTATTAATTTTATTTCATTTTATTTTAACTTTTGTTACAAAATCTTTGATTGGTTAAACAAATTAACGTAATTATTTTTATTTGGGGTTAAATTTATTTGTTAGAAATAAAAAATTAAAACATATATTAATTAATATTTTTTAATCAACTCCCACGTAGATGTTATGTCATTTTATATTGAATTTTTTAATTATTCACCATCGAGATGACATGATTGTGTCATAGGTTACATTGATCTCAACCAAATTTCTAGTTTGAAAGAACTCTAGCCAATTAGTTCACCATCCAAATGATATGACCATGTTAGAGGTTAATCCGATGTCCATCAATTTCGTGAAGCTTCCATAGCCATTCCATGAGAAAACAATGAGTTTACCATCAAGAGAAGATGCCATGGGAGTGATGGTAAGTGAACTATTCTTAGTTCTTCTAAGGGTCCAAGAAAAGGTAGGTAGGAACAAGAGATCTTATGTTCAGGTCCTAAGAGATTTGCCCTTAGTTCCACCCACCATTGATAATCAAACTCAAGGAAGTAAGACCACAACCTAGAGATATTTTTTAGGAAAGTTAGGTATTTTTCATTATGAAGGATTGACACACTTTATCCTTGTAGCTAAGACCCCTTACATTAGGGACACACTCTCATTTGAATCGATAAGGATGGAGAACGCTACTTCCTTTCTAGAGAGAGATCATAAACAAAACAAAAAAGATGTCGGCCCTTATATGTGTAAGCGGCTCCTCCCCTTCCACATGGGCATCATTGGGGGAGAAATATCATACCACATGCGTTCATATTAGGTGATATATATTGAGGAAAAAATGACATAATATATTAAACATATAATAGGGGTAACGAGTTTTTATATTGCTAGGTATAAAAAATGGAGGTCAAAGTTAATGGAAAAATATAAAGGGGTATAAAAAATATTAATGAAAAATGGATACCTACAATATTTGGTGAAAGTAGGGGTTTTTTAAATTGGGAAGGTGTACTCGGTTCGTATTGGTAGGGGCTTAAATAATATGATTTTGAGAGGTATTTTCCAATATGTAGTCAAATTGACGATATTGTTTAGTATGCCACGAACACATGTGATATGTCAGAGGTTCATTAAGTGAAGTCCTCATGGTTACTTCTTTCTACATATAGTAACTAAGATGAACGAAGGATCCAATAAAATAAAAATTGATCGGTCAAGGGAAAGGTCTTACCTAGTTTGAAAAATCACCGAACGTGAAAAAAAGTCCCATTCCTTTGCCAAAGTGCCATAAGAGGTACTAAATCCATGGGATCAAATAATATTGCTATCGTTCTTAGTTCCAACATTATTTTTGAGTGAGGATTTTGCATATTGTAGGCTTCTTCGTGGTGCCTAATGTGATTTTTTCAACATCATTAACACCCCTAAAAGAAAAAGAGAAGTCCCTCCTTCAGTTCCATCTCCTCATCCTCATCGTATATCTTCATAGGCATTCAAGTTCAAAAAATTAGTGACATGAACATTTCATGGCGGTGAGGTTGGGTAGCTCATTAATCCAACTGTAGTGATTTTCAAAGGGTCATTTCAAAGGAGGTCATCAATATACTACTCTCGTTCAGGCTTATAAAATATTGGATATGTTTCCCATGGGAACATGAGAACATGAGAGTTATGCATATATCTGTAGGAGAATTATCATCACATGAACCTAACAGTTGTAGTTGTACACACGATGATCACTCTAATCATCATGTATTGCCTACATGATTGTTATCATTGGACTTCAACCCCATAATTGATTTAACCAGATGGTTTGGATGTTATGAGTGAATCAACACCTGCTTCCATTGTTGGGTACCACTGTTAGAGTTTTCATTTTCTTCATTTTCTTACGCACTAGGTGTGTTTGATATGACTAAGATTTTATACCAATGTTTAAGAGTGGGTTTTTTATTATGATCATTTTCATAGGTTGAGTAGAAACGGGTAGATGATTAAACTGACATGGGTTTTTAATATTTTGTCAACAATTGGCAGATTGGTCTTATGGGAAACTTTGGTATTATTAAGTTGCATGGTTGATATGTGTGGAGTTTTCTTTTATTGAGTTATAAGGTTGATACTCATAAAATTTTGGGGTTTTCTTCGAAATTAAGATATTGACAACATTTAAATCATAACTGATAGTCATTGTGTGTGAATATCATACTTTGGCTTACTCTGAGTTCCCTCGATTGTTAAGATCAATTAATTTATAGCATGGTCGTCATTTATTATATATTATTATGAGATTTAATTATGATAATGCTTTTACTTTTAGTTGGGTTGATTAGATTGTGAACATCAATTAATTTATTTTTGTAGCATGGGAGAGTTATTTATGAAATGTCTTTATTGTTGGTGTTGTGATCCTAAAAAAATATTTTAATTGGGTGAAGAAGATTAATCATGCATTGTGGTTGAGATCAAATTCCAATCAAGTTGGTTGGTGAAGGAAAATATCATATCCAAAATCGAGAGAACATTGAAGATTGAAAGCAAGCAAAATACCATTTAAAAATTCGAGTATAGGTACTGGATGAAAGAAAAGTCCAACAAAGTGTTTCATGCAGGAGCATCTTGCTGAGAATATTATTGTTCATTTGGTTGATTTAGGGGGGTGATGTTTTTAATTATTTTCAGGAATTTTGTATAGAAATAGTGAGAAATCTATGTGTGAGGTTTTCAGTTGTGAAATATTCTCAACTATGTGAGAATATCAAGGTTAATTGAAATGTGTAGATCTCGTGAGATCTTAGGGATTACGAGATCCTTGAATAGGAATTAGTTGAGTAAATCATGGATTCGGTATAATCCAAAATTATGTAATTAATCTATAAATATAAGCCTGTGAGGAGCGTGAGAAATAGTGTAAAATAGAGTGTTAGACAATGTTAGAAAGAGTTAAGTAGTGGAGAGAATAAATCAGAGCACGAGATGTTCTGAATATATATGTAAATAATCTGATGATTGAAAGGAGTTTTGTGTTCAAAATGTGTTTCTACGTGATCTTTTATTATGTAATTTATTTTCCTTGATTCCTTAAATCGTAGGTGAATATATGTTAAATACAGAATATAATCTAGAGACAGACTAAACATGGCAGAAGTGCAAATTCTTGGTAGAATGAGGAAACCCTGATAAATTCATGAAGAAACCTAAAAGAAGATCATGATCATTCGATCGACAAATCTAATAGATCTATGGTCATCACGTGCCAACAAGCATAGACATTAATTCCAAGATCAAACGTGATAGTTTGTAAAGATGAGTTAATAGCTCCATTAATCATGACCATTTGCTTGAAGGATTCAGATCTAATAGTAATTATGTCAGAAAATGCACAAATTTTAATATAAATTTCGAACATGATATTTTATGGAATATGATTTAATCTAGTTCAATTCTAGATCGATCATAGTTGTTCATTATAAAGGAACAAGATCTGACAAATATTGTTCCGGAAGATGTGTGCTGCTTAATTTAGAATTCGGATGCGATAAGGTTTAAACTGGATTATAATTTGTTTGGGATCCATCAAGAGATCAGGGTCTGTTAGTTAATTAAACATGGGTTTAATTAATTTAAATCACATGAATTATGTAATAGACGTGGCTTCACTTCACCAAAGATGTATATGTGGGCCCATAACCCATAGGTCCACACACAAAATTTGTAAAGCCGCAACCTTGCTGCATCAAAGTGGTATTAGAGCATAAGAAGATTCTGCACAAAGCATCATTTGTCAGTGTTAATCTTTATAATTTTTGTGCAAAGTAACAGTAGAGGAAGATGAGAAAATTTGCAGCAACCTAGAGCGAGGAGTGCTAATATGATTCCAGAGAAGACAACCAGAGAGATGCCAAAAGACTAAGCTCAGAGGAGAGAAGCTTATTGAGGTGTTGCGTAGCAAGAAGGAGACTTGTTACTACAAAGGTTGATTGCAGCTCACAAGTTAAAGCTGTTAGAAAGACTAGAAAGCATATGACAAGGAAAATCACAGGCACAATAGAAGCAAAGGGAAAAGGAGAGGAGTCAGTTTTACAATTTGATTGAGGTAAATATTTTCTTTTATTGAATTTTGAATATTGATTTGAGTTTGAAGAATTAGTGGAAAATGCACATGGAGAAACTTAGGAAAGGTTCAAATAAATGTCAGATGAATGAAGAAGAGCGTAGGATAAGTATTGTAGAGATGAGAGCAGAGTTGGATATACTATAGGAATGGTTTCAAGAGAAAGAGAATGAAGACCGAAGACATGGATGGAGAATAAGGAAACCGGTCAAGTGGAATCTATTGCAACAAAAATGGAATGCTATGTTGATGAAAAAAATTGAACAAATACATATTTCTTTGTTGGAGAAGGAGAGACTCATAGGAATTGAGTCACAGAAAAGAGGATTTGTTGAAACCTAGAAATTCCATGGTGGGAATTTGGTGCTTGAAGCATCAAAAGAGACCGAAAGGTTTGGTATTTTTAAAACTGATAGGTTTTCTGTGAATGCAAGTATGATACTAAATAAGGAATTTGTTGCTATATAGACAAGAAATGACCATTGTTATGATCAAGAGGTATTTTGTGAACCTAAAGGAAATTGTGATGATTGTTTTTCATTCCATGAAGTTGAGTTTGTAGCTCAATTAGAAAATGAAACAATGGCTAAAGAGACAGAAGCCAAAGAAGTGGAGACCATACAAACTATAACAAAACGAGGGAAGGACACCATAGAGAACATCAACAATGTTGATGTGATCAACAAAGAGGAACTACTCCTAGAGCATGGTGGAGAAAATTGCTTTATAGATATACATAATTAGGTTTACAGGTCGAGTGATGATGATGGCAAACTTTCAAATTTAATTCTTACTAATCTTAGCATGACAGACTTACCTGGAAAAGCTATAGGGGCAAATAGTGAGCCAGTTTGAGACTCGTTCAAAATTTGGAAACCAAGAAAATGGGTATTCAAGTTTCCACATGTAGTTCACGAGTCTATTTTTCGAGAACAAAGGATGATGCGGTATGGAAATTCGAGAATCATGTTAAATAATTCTATGAAGATATAATTCCGTGAAATTAATGCTAGACTACATAATGACGTTATTGCTTTGAAGGACCATCAACAAAACAGAGTTTGGAATCATGGAGGTAGCAAGTCATTTAGACTTGTAGATGTCACATTACTATAGAAAAGTGGCATACCTCATAGACAGGAGTCTATGATTTTTTTCTACATTGGGAGTCTGATGCAGGAGCATCTTGCTCAGAATATTATTGTTCATTTGGTTGATTTAGGGGGGTGATGTTTTTAGTTATTTTTAGGAATTTTGTATAAATTGAGTGAGAAATCTACGTGTGAGGTTTTTAGTTGTGCAATATTCTCAACTATGTGAGAAAAACACAAATAATTGATATATATAGATCTCATAGAGATCTTAGGGATTATGATATCCTCTAATAGGAATTAGTTGAGTAGATCATGGATTCAATATAATCCATAATTATGTAATTAATCTATAAATATAAGCCTGCGAGGAGAGTGAGAAATAGTGTAAAACAGAGTGTTAGATAGTGTTAGACAGTGTTACAAGGAGCTTAGTAGTGGAGAGAATAAATCAAAGCATATGATGTTCTGAATATATATGTGAATACTCTGACGAATGAAAGGATTCTTGTGTTCAAAACGTGTTTCTATGTGATCTTTTATTATGTAATTTATTTTCATTGATTCCTTAAACTGTAGGCAAATCTCTCTTAAATATAGAATATAATATAGAGACAAATTAATCTTGATGGAAGTGTAAATTCTTGATGGAATGAGGAAACCTTGATAAATTCGCGAACAAGCCTAAAAGAAGATCAGAATCATCCGATTGACACGTCCAACAGATCTACATTCATAGAATGCCAACAAGTGTAGACATTAATTCCAAAATAGGACACGATAGTTTATAAAATTGAGTTAATAGATTAGTTAATCGTGACTTTTGGCTTGAAGGATTTAGATCTAATGGTAATCATGTTGGAAAATGCACGAGTTTTAATATAAATTTCGGACATGATATTTTATGGAATACGATTTAATCTAGTTCAATTCCAGATTGATCATAACCTTTCGTTATGAAGGAATGAGATCTGATGGATATCGCTCTAGAAGATGTGTGCTGGTTAATTTATAATTCAGACCCGATAAGGTTTAAACTAGATTTTAATTTGTTTGAGATCCATCAAGAGATCAAGGTCTACTTAATTAAACATGGGTTTAATTAATTTAAATCACACGAATCATGTAATAGATGCAGCGTCACATATGTTTATAATGAACAAATGAGTAATGTACTAACATGCACTAGTTCCTAATAATCCCAATAATTGACACATGCATGTGATATATTTTAATTACCTTCATGGGCATTTTAGATATGGAAATTATTGGGGCATTATATCAGTAATACACATTGGTGCACTACATTTATGATATACAATGATGAACATTGTATATGTTATAAATCCTTATGTGTATTTTATACCATGAAAAAATGGATGCATACTTCATACATTAAAATAATAATGTGTATGACAACTTAAATGCTATAAATTTTTAAAATATAAAAAGAAGGTATAAACAACTTTGTTGATAATTTCACTTGTTTATTTATGGCGTTATTAAATATTTAAAATAATTTTGAAAAGTATATTAGCTTATTAATTTAAATTCATATTGATGTTCAAAAAATAATAAACCGCATTACTTTATTCATTTATGAAACTATTAAACATGTGAAATAGTTAAAGTATTTGTAAAATGTGTGATGTATATCATGTTAGATTGATATGGGTGAATTGAAAACCTCATTATCTTATTCATGTGTGGTATTTCATGCTAAAATGAAATAACGACAATAAAATATGAAATATAATTTATTGGTGTAGCTGTTAAGTATGTCAAGTAGTTAAAGTATTTGTAAAAGGTGGGGCCCTTATGATGTTATATTGATAGGAATGAATTAAAATCCTCATTACTTTATCTATTACTTTATTCGTTTTTGATACTTCAGGTTAAATTGATATTGGAAAAATAAAACATGAGGTAGTTCTTCTCATTTTGAGGATAGAAGTACATCAAGGAAGGCTCAATAATACCACAAAAACATATAGCCTAAAATTTTGTTCTATCACCTTTTCATATAATATTTAATTTTTAATATAATTAATTTTTATATGTTTTAATATTTTGATGTAATAATAATATATATATATATATATATATGTGTGTGGTTGTGTGTGTGTGTGTATGTATATGTGCATGTATATGTTATATGTATAATTTTTTTATCTATAAATATTAGAATTATTTATTTTTTCATTTATTTTTAAGTATAATTATAATATATTCCTTGTTTTAAAAGTGGAAAATCTTTTTATTACTATATCTCTTTTAATCAAAAAATTACTAAGTATTGAGAGGTCAAATTTCTTGATGCAAAAATCTTTTTAGAGTGCAAAATTTGAAAAATAATTTGCATCTAAAGAGATATTCCTCTAAAGTCTTGATAAATCCATGGCACTTTTCCATATATATATGTATGTGTAGTTTTATGTTGTTTAAATTGCATTTTGAATACATAAATGGATGAATGGGTTGACCCAAATCTTAAATTTGCAATTCCAACAAATCTCTACTATATTTTAAACAAAATTGATAATAATAAGACTACTTTTAATCATAAAAAATAAATTAGAATTTTGTTCAGAAAGAGATAATCCACAGTATCCATCATTTTAGTAATCAGACTTTCAAATATATATCAAGATCCATCATCCTGATGTGATGTGGAGAGAAAGGTTGTAAGGATGAACCTTTATAAGCTTTTTTTTTTTTAATATATACATAGATGACATTGAAATATCTTACTTAATATGGATCACATGGTTCATATTAAAATGTTTTTATATTCTTAATATATTTTTACATACACATCAATATTATTTAATTGAATTTTTTTATTTTTTTTCTAAGTTATACTAATTCTATTAATGAAAAAAAGATACACTGAAGCTGGAGCCTGTACTTAACTATGCCAGAGGAATGGCATAAACCATTAAAGTCTGGATTTGAGCTGCCCAGAAGGGAAACTAGTCCGTAACAGAAAAGAGTTCAGAGAATGAGCTTGTTGCCCACGTAGGGGAAACCAGCAAAGCATCCAGTTTGGTATCATTGTATCTAATGAGGCAAGAAGAAAAAGAATGACTAAAGAGCTGAAAAACTCATAGTTTTTTCACCAAGACCCCATTGAAAACAAGAAAAGCTAAAAAAAAAGAGTCCCAGAAACCTGAGACACGTAGCATCTTGAGTGGTAGACTGTGTGGTGAATGTGTGGCATGTCGAGTGGTAGCAAGGCGGTAGACAATGAGTCAGACACGCGACATCGAGCTGGCAGGCTAGGGATGTAGCAGTGACGGAGGGTGTTCCTCCACAATGAAGAACCTATACTCCTCCATGTTGCCACTTGCTAGCCGCGATGTCTCCGTGTTGCCAGCCCACAAAGCCGAGTGTTTTTCCTCGACTAGACAATAATATTCATCCGTTACCTAGTCTACTTGCGGAGCCTCATTCACCTCCTTCCCTCCGTGTCTGGTCTAGTGCTCCTGGCTTCACTCCTCTGCTCCTTGAAGGCTCGTCTGAGCCAATTCCTCTTTGGCTTGGGTGTGGCCGCACCCTGCTATGGTGCTCCCACCACCAGCAATGTTCAAAATCCCAATTTCTCTAGTGCTACCACCCCCCATCGTTCCTTGCTCCTGAATTGAAATGGTGCATCCACGAGCCTCGGTGGCTTATTCCTGAGAGATTTTTCTCTTCCTCGTGAAATCGTATGGTGATGGTGGTTGTAATGAGGGGCTTATTCAGGGTGGAGCAGAAGGTGAATTGGGAATTATGGTAATGTAGTTGAGGAGTGGGTATAGTGCCTTTGGGAAACAGGGTAGAAATGGAGGGGAAACTTCTAGGAGGCAAGGCAGAGGCCACCTAGTGGAGGTGACCTCTACCACTGCACGTATTTGGGTAATGACCTAGGATTTGCTCAGCTAGAGAGGATGTGGTATTCGAGGCAGGAGAGCACTGGGGGCGACTCAGGCCTCCTTGGCTCCCACCCTTCTGGCTACGCATACGGTGTCACACCATGCTGTCTACCGACGTATGCAAATTTCGTCTAGAATTGGGCACAATGGGGTGCAACGTCATAGTGGAGCTAGCATACTTCTCAGTAGAGGGATGAGCAACCAAGGCCGAAGGGAAGATGAAATGACAATCTAGGCTATGGGTGAAGTGGATGCCCGAACCAAAATCAATACAGCAAAGGAGGTTTTAGCATCTCCCTGTGGTTGTGCGGGAGCTCGGTGCAGTCGCGGCTTGAGGGCAAAGGCATTTCAGTGGCAGAGGTTGTAGAGGTTGATAGGCAGAAGCAAAGGTGAAATTCTCTCAAGAATTCATGTTTGCATTGAGCTAAGGATGATGGAAGTTAATAGATTGTAGGACTGACTTTATTAGGACGAGCCAACTTGCCATGTTAAGAGTTTTGTATGTCCGTGACAATAGGCGGCTTTCAATTTTCTCAATTACTTGTTGCTAGGAGGCATGCTTTAAGGCTGAGTCTATTAGTGGAACACCCAAATAATGAGATGGGAGTTTGGCTTGAGAGAATCCAATGATTCTGGCTATGATTATTTGAGTAGCTACAGGAGTATGGAAAAAGAATGTTTGAGATTTGGTAGTATTTATAGTGGTTCTAGAGGCTTTTGAAAAAGTTTCTAGAAGAGCTTTGTAGGTGCATGCTTCACTGATAGAGGGATTTCCAAAAAGCATATTGTCAGCAACAAATTGTTGACGTGTGATCATAGAGGTTGCATGAACAGAGATGCCTCTACGGTCATGAGATTGAACAACCTGCTTTATAAGACAACCCAGTCCTTCTGCCAGGATAATAAAGAGAGATGGGGATAATGGGTCACCTTGATGCATTCCTCTAGAAGGGGAGTAGCGTTTGGAGGGGATTCCATTAACGAGAACATAGCATAAGAGGGAGTTTATTAGATTCGTAAGCCATCTAACCTAGGTCGGGCTAAATCTGAAGGCACACAACATATGTTTTATATAGGACTAGCTAAGTTTGTAAAAGGCTTTAGAGAGATCAATTTTCAGAAGCATTCTTGCCTGTTTGTTTCTCTTTAAGGAATGGATGATTTCATGAGTCAGAATAATGCCATCCAATATTTGACGTCCTTCAACATAACCGGATTGTTCCAGTGAAATGAGAGGAGGGAGGAGTGTTTTGAGGCGATTAGAAATTACCTTTGAGATAATTTTGCATATGACGTTGCATAATGCAATGGGCCTAAATTTCTCTAGAGTGCTTGGCTAAGCTTCTTTGGGAATGAGTTTGATGAATGTTGTATTGAGAGATGGAAGTAGCCAATGCATAGCTCGGGATTCTTCTATCACATTGCAAACTTCTACTTTGATTAAGTCCCAAAAGTGATGGTAAAAGTTAGAGTTGAAACCATCAGGTCCTAGAGCTTTCCCAGGTTTCAATTGATTTGATGCCTCTTCTACCTCCGTCAGGGTGACCGGTCTTAGCAAAAGCTGATTATGCTCCTCTTGTTATAATTTTGGGAATATGCTGAAACATGTTTTTTATTGCAGGTTGTCTATCTGTAGGTGGCTCTTGATGTACTGTTCCAAAATGATTAGTGAGCTTGTTCTCGATATCTTCCTGTTTCTCCATTCTATCTCCCTATGGATTTTGAATATGCAAGATGGTATTATTCATTCTTCTTTGAATAGTTGTGTGATGAAAGAATTTGGTATTTCTTTCAACCTCTTTTTGCCATCTGAGTCTTGACTTTTGTTTCCAGAGTAGTTCCTCTTGTTTCCTTCTTTATTCCAATTGTGTTAGTAGAACTTGTTCTTAACTTGCTAGTTCCTCTATTCTGCCTCCTATAATGATCTTCTACTGTAGCTCTTTCATACTTTTCTCAAGGACTTTTTTCTCTTGAAATATATTTCTGAATGTAGTGTAATTCCAGGTCTTGATTTTCCTTTTGATGTACTTCAGTCTCTACTGGAATTTATACATAGTTCAGCTACTATTGGGAATGAAGCCCTCCCATGCAAATTTGACCATATTTTTGAACTTAGGGTGAGTGAGCCAAAAAGCTTCAAATTTGAATGGTTTCCTGTTTGAATTTCAAGGATTCTTCCATTGCAAGGAAATAGGCCAATGATTCGAGCCAGCAATGGGGAGTATGGAGGCCCATATATCGCCACCTAGATGAATAGAGTTATTTGATATTAGATATCTATCCAACCTGGAGAAGATTTGTTGAGAGCCCGTCCGTTTATTATTCCATGTGTAAGTGCCATTATCAAATGGCAAGTCAATTAGCCAGTTGTTTTGAATGTATTCTTTGAAGCTATTGCTTTCATTTTCTAGCTTCCTTCTGCCTCCGAGTTTTTCCTCTAGCCGAGTGATCATGTTGAAATCACCGCCTGTGATCCAGAGTGGATAAGTTCTTGTAGAATTGAGAATTTCCAACTTTTTTAGCAATGTATTCTTTTGCATTGTATCTTGAGGGAAATATGCATTGGTTAAGTGGCCATGTATGTTGGTTCCAATGAGGTGGAAAGTTACTTGCATAAAATGGTGTGAAGCATGGAAATTTTGTTAGGGAGACTTTCTGAGTATTCCATGCTATGGCAAGCCCTCCTGAAGCACATGTCGCGTCTACTATAACAGTCTGACATCCTGCCCATGTTTTGGATAATATGGACGCTAAAGTACTAGTGTTACATTTTATTTCCTACATGAATACAATGTGTGGTTGTTCTTGTTGAATCATGTTCTTTATCATTTTGTATTTCCCAGGACCATTAAGTCCTCTGACATTCCATCAGATGAGCTTCATGGTTGACCTGTAGGTAAGGAATGGTAGTATTTAGTCAACTTGGAGCATCTTTCGGACTCCACTAGCATTTCCCCAATGAGGATGGTGTGCTCTAGATCTATCTTTCTTCCTCTCTTCTTCCCATCTTTGATGATATGTTTCCCGTCCCATTTACCTCCTTGTTGTATGCCTAGTGTGCTGTGTTGATGCACTCTTGATAGTAATACTTCCAGATTTTCAAGTTGCCTATCCAGTATTGTGTCGACCTCTTTCCTCTTGCAAGCTTGTTCTAGACTGAAAATGACTATATCACCTAGATCAAAGCTTTCAGGTTCTTCTTCCATTAAGATTTGTTGACTTTTTTCCTCCATGCAGGGTATTGACTGAAGAGGTTCTGTCAACAAATTATCAATGTCCATTACTTTATTGGACCATAGGGATTTCTGATGATCATGATTGGGGATGGTTTGTGTGGTTGTTGCTGGTGGATCATAGGTGTTAACTTTTGATGGTTGACTGGCTTCATTATGAATAGGTGTAGAAAACATTTTGGTGTATGGAGCAAGGGTTGTCTTTGCTATTGGGGGGGGGGGGGGGGGGTCTGATTTAGACATATCTAGGTTTGACAAAATGTCAAATCTATTGCTTGAGGATGGAACATCAGCATTTTCTCATGCTTTAGGAGGTTTTTTGGTATGCTTCTTTCTACTGGCGACTTTAGTAAACCCCTCCGGATCAGACTTCCCCCCATTATCTTTGGATTTAGGAGGAGCATTTAAAGGACAGTCACGGAATAGGTTTCCATGGGCATGGAATCTCCTGCATCTGAAAGGTACATGTTCATAATCTATATGTTGTATCCATTCAAAGTCATCGTGAAGGAGACTTACTGAGTCCGTGAGCGCCTTGCCCAGTTTCATGTAAATGCAGATACAAGCATAGGAGGTGTACCGATGAAGATTTGTTTCCTTTGCTATCTTCATGAACTTGCCTAATCCATTACCAATGGCTTTAAGTGATTCCTCATCCAAGTACCCTAGTGGTAAGAAGTACATGCATATCCAAACTGGTGCCCAACTAAAGTCTTCCTTATCTGGATTGAATCTTTCTTCCCAGTCTCATAGATAGAGACCTGTTGCATTGAAGAAATAGGGTCCTCCATCTAGGATGCGATTTATGTCTTCAAGGCAATTAAAGATGGCTGTGAAGAAGCCTTTAAGGCCTAGTTGTAGGGTAACATGTCCTTTGGGCTTCCACTTTGAGGTAATCCAGTCTTGCAATGCTTTTTCAGTTGGCCAATAACCTGTAAATTTACCTATCAGTGCATGGTCTTTCATGTATTGTATTTCTGCATTGATTCTGTGACTGGGGAGCTCAATCTTGGGCTGTTTTGTCGCAATGGGCTTGCAAGTGGATGACGATGCCTTCTTTAGTTGCTCCGATGCTACAGGGTTGTTTCCTATTTCATTTTCCAAATCCACTTGTGTGTTCTTCTCCTGCTACTATGTAGGCCATATCGCTGGCTTCTCTGCGTTCTTATTTGAAATCTTCTCAATTCCATCTTCAAGTGGCTGGTCTCCATTGTTGTCATCTTTCGAGGGAGGCACTGATGCCTCCCCCATCGGAGTGTTCATCGGTTTTAGCTACCAGATGCGCCAAACGTACATTGGCAGCATTACTACTTGGACCTAAGAGGCTGCTTGCTCTCTCTCTGTGTCATGTAAGGGTTTGTTAGAAACCCTAGTCCACCATTTTCCTTCTAGCTCTCAACTCCTAATTGAAATATTTTAATTGACTAACATTTAATATTTTAATTATTATTAATATTTGTTTGAATGTCCAATATCAATTTTGTATTAATTATTTAATGAATCACTCACATCCCTCCTATCCAAAAATAAGTGAATTACTTTATTCTTAATAAAAATATTTTACTATGATCAACTTTGGAGTAGTGTAAGGTGTAATTGTAATTGTAGTCTATTTTGAACAATCTCTGATAGATGTACTAGATACTATTTTCATAATATATACCAGTATTGTTTTTCTCGAAAAAAGGTAGTTGATATAGGTATATAAGTGTATATGTAAACCTTAATTTTGAAATTTTAACTAATAGATATAAATACAAATCTCAAAATGTTATGCAACCAAAACCCTAATCTTAATAGCTAAACCTTAATTTTTTAAATTTTCACCCTTAAATTTAGAAAACTACAAAACCCTTTAATTTTTCTTCTTAAGGTGTCGTTGATGGTCTAAAATGACCACATCAACATGTTGGGGAGACCACTCGGTCAGAGCCCAAACTAATCTCTTATCTGCTTAATGTAGTGGTTCCAACTGGTTCAATTGGGTCTAGTTACTCTCTTTCCCTGTCTGCTAGCTTATAGTATGTTTATTACTTACGAATATAAAAAGAGAAATAAGATCTTCCTTCTTGCTAAGTTGTTGCAAGAAAGAGATCCTTAAGTTGGCTTTATGACTCAACCAAACCACAACTACATTATGCCCTTATGTGAGGGGACTTCTAGAATGCAGAACTAAATCTAAATGTAAATATTACTCTAAGATGCAAGTAAAACTAATCCTATCTCGAATTAGGAAAATGATAGCTCTCTCTCAATTCAAGAATATAAAATAACTAAATTGGGGAAGAGGACAATTTATATGATTTGATTCGTTATATAATTTTCATTAATTAAAGAAGTAGTTCATTCAATCAATGAAAGAGAAAAAAAATGGGAATATATTCAAACAATAAATAGTTACTACTTACTATATTCTTGCTTCTCACAAAACCTCAATAGCATGAAACAATCGATATGACAGTAGTGCTCAATATTAGAATGCAATACACTATTTAGAACAAGAATTAAAATCAACTGCGAAAATACCGATAAAAAAATGATTAATTTACATCCCAGACAATAGTGCACATGAAATGAAAATTTATTAAGGGCATTACAAAATCTCATTACAAGAATTTTCAGTCCTTGAGTAGCTTCAGCTCCTTGAATAAATTGTTAATAGTAGTGCAAAACAACCTTCTCTTTCAGAACTTAAAATACTATGTCTCTCCATAATTCAACTCACACTACACTACAATAGTGCAAGTGCATAGCAAGAAAAATCATAGTTTTTTTCCGCAAACTTCAGATCTGAAGTTTTTCCCTCACCTAAAACTATAATCTCCTATTACAATAGTGCTTTCAAAACCTGTAGTTGTATAGAATAGGAACCCATTCCTCATTCTCAAAACTATTATTAATTACAAAAATAAAAACTAAAATTGAAGAATTGTTAAGAGCAGTTTTCCAAATCCACAATTAGAGATGTAAAGTCTCCATTCTTCTTTTTGTTTGTTTCTGGTCATTACTCCAAAATTCATCAGATCTAAACTTATCCAATTGATATGCTACTATAAACCAATCAAAACCAAAAATAAATTAAAATGCACACTAAAATTAGAGTTAGAAAATATTGAGAAAAACAACTCTCATGAAATTGCTAAAGTAAAATAAATAAAATCCAAAGAAATCTAAAATGCGATTGCTTCAAATGGATCTGATTAGCTTTTGAGTAATGCTGGAGGATGAATTAGTGACAACATTTTTTCCAAGCCAATGAAACTTTTCCAAATCAAATTTGAAAAACTAATTGTTGTTGCAAATTCATCACTTTATCTTGTGCTAAATGTTTGGGTCATTAAATAGTTAAATCTGGAATTATCATTCCTAGATGATTCTCCTCAGTCTTAGGTTTCTAATGAGCTATTGTTAGCTTCATTTGGTCAAGTAACTATATGCTTTTCCAAAGTTGAATCATTAAATTGACAAAAGTTTTCAAAAGATGTTTCCATGGGCCAAAAGTAGATATTTCACAGTCATCGCAAAGAATATCTTTGGTGTTGCACTTGTCATCACAAATTTGTCACACTAAGCGAATTTGGTTGTTCGCGTGTTCTTTATGATCTATATTGTGTCGTCAAGTGTTCCAAGTGTATGATCACAATACATTCCTATCAATGTTCACATTAGCTTCATCGATCCCACACTTGGCCAAATTCAAAAATAAATCTAACCAAACAACTTAGCCTCATATGGCTCTCCTGAAATGTGCATTGCATAGTATCATCCCTCAAGCTGCAACCCTACCTATTGACATTGAGTGATGTGCAATTCTTGCCTCCCAGGACTATGCACTACATAGTCTCAGTGCTCAAGCCCGAACCTTGACCTCAAAATATCTACAATAATGCCCTCCATCTTGGCCTAAACTGCACATTGTACAGTCTTAGTCCTCAATCCTAAGCCTTGAGCCCTTGAACTATGCAACTACACAATCACCTAACCTCCCTATCTCCCAGAACTATTTAGTTTCTTTGTATATCCTTCATGAAATGCGCATTGTACAGTCTCAAGGCTTAAGAATCCATATCAAGTCGTCTAGTCCAACAATTGTGAAATACCTTTGCCACCCTGCCTCCCAGAACTATGTAGTGGGAATATGCAAGTCTCAAGCATAGCCTTTGACTCTTAAGCCCCTCAACTACGTAATATCCTAAACTTTGTTGTCCTAAATTGATCATTCAACAGTCTCAATATTTAGTCGTGGATCTTGGCCTCTCGAACTATGCAATCCCTTAGCCAGTTACTCAACCAACCATTAGTTCTAGCCCTAACAAGTGAACTCATGAAACATGTTAGGTTAGGGGTCTTTCAAACTAATGTTGGATTTTCATGAATGATTTTTAGTTGTAGGTACTCTATCTTATCATGACAAGCTGATGAGGAAGGAAAATGAGAAGGGGAGCATGCCAGAAGACACAAATGGAGCTAAGAGATAAGATGATCATCAGGCTAGAAGATGAAGGAACACTAGATTAAAACAAAACATCAATGATCAGTACCGCATGAAGACTCCATCTGAGTTATGTAGGTTTTAACACCATACAAAAATTACCTACATACAAATTCTAAAACACAGAAAATAAACAATGCGAGAGCATAACACATAAAACACATATGCACAATGATTTTCCCCTGGATCCCAAAACTGAGACTACGAGCCTGATTTTTCATTATGTTCCTTTCAATGTTACAATACATATTTATACATGCCAAAGCATCCAATACAATGGACCAAAAACCATCGTGTCCAAAACCATGTGTGAAAATCATGCACAAAACCATAGGTATGTCCGCCCAACCTAATATAGGGTCCAAAACCAAAATTTTCCAGGCTAGTACCCCAAACCCCATAGAGTGGGGTTACTTGCACCCCTCAAGCCCCCTGTGGTCCTCCTCGCAATGCAATTGGCGCAATGAAGGGGTGCCCCGCCCCCCTTCTAATCCCCCGGTCAACTACGTTGGCTAGTTGTGGAAAGAATATAACACAACCCAACATTCTCCCACTTGTTGTTTTCCTTCCACAGGTGGCCACAAGAGAGCTTAGTCATTTATGCAACCCTGCAATGCCCATTGTTTCTCTACACCAAGATAACTTCTCAAAGCTCACAAATTTTGTCAATGCATCTACAATATTCTTCAAAGTGTCCACCTTTACCAGCAACACCCTTTTGGCTTCTATCATATCCCTCACAAAGTGATACTGAACATCAATGTTCTTTCTCTTTGAATGATGTGCAATGTTCTTTGGAAAGAAAAATGCACTTTGCTTGTCACAGTCTATCCTTATAGCTCCTTGTACGAACCCCATACTTGAACACAATCTCTGCAACCAAACTGCTTCCTTGCATGCATGAGTGGCTACCATGTATTCTACCTCTGTAGTTGATAGTGCCACTACAGATTGTTTCTTGCTCGTCCAACTTATTGCACCTCCAAATAGGTTAAACACATACCCACTTGTAGATCTTCTCTGATCCAGATCTCTAGCTCAGTCTACATCAACAAAGTCATGAATATCCAACACTCTATCTAGTCCTGGTCTGGTCTTCCTTGGTAGCACAAACCATAATCACTAGTGCCACGCAAATACCTAAAAACCTGCTTCACTATTGTCCAATGCTCCTTCGCTAGTTTTGACAAAAACTTGCTCAATGCTGCCACTGCATGTGCAATGTATGGTCTAGTATAGACCATTTCATACATCTGGCTACCGATTGCACTTGCATGTGGAACACGAGACATTTCCTCTTCCTCTTCTTGTGTCTTCGGACACTGTTCAGTACATAACCTCACACCTATAGGAATAGGAACCTTCATTGGTTTACTATCCTGCATATTAGACCTCTGTAGTATTGTCTCGACATACCTCCTCTGGTTTAACTAGAGCTTCCTCTTTTCTTGGTCTCTTTTAATTTCCACCCCAAAATATAGTTTGTAGCACCAATATATTTCATGTCTAATTTGGAGGACAAATGGGTCTTCAAATCCTAGATAATTTCTTTGTCATTTCCAACCAACAACATATCATCCACATGCAAGACCAGATAAATAACATGGTCACCAATTAATTTAAAATACACAGAGTGATCTTCTTTGCTTCTGGTGAAGCCAAGTCCCCATATAAGTGTATCAAATTTCAGATACCACATCCTTGGTGACTATTTTAACCCATACAGAGACTTCTTTAACTTGCATACTAGTTCTTTCTTACCCTTCATTGCAAAGCCTTCAGGTTGCTTCATGTAGATGTCCTCTTCCATATCCTTGTGAAAAAATGTTGTCTTCACATCCATCTGTTGTACCTCAAAATCAAAAGCAGTAGCAATAGATAAAAGTAATCTAATAGAAGCTACCTTGGCAATAGGAGAAAAAATATTACCAAAATCAATTCCTGGAACCTAGGAATAACCTTTTGCTACCAACTGAGCTTTGTATTTATCCACCTTTCCTTCTGCATTTGTCTTCTTCTTGAACACCCATTTGCTGCCAATGGGTTTTCTTCCAGCCGACAACTCCACCAGATCCAAAGCCTCATTTTTGTGCAAAGATTCCATTTCATCAACCATGACCTCTTTCCATATTTTTCCATCCTCTGAATCTACTGCTTTCTTCATAGTTCTAGGATCATCATCAGTAATAGATAAAGCAAAATTTGAATGTATAGTAGATGGATTATAACTTTCTAGCTACCTTATTTCTCGAACTGATCTTCTCACACCCAGATTTTGTGGCTCTTCATCTTCTAATTCCTCCTATGTCGTAGAGTTTGATTCTTCCTCCTTGTTATCACTCAGGTTTTCCCAAATGTTGTAAGAAGGGGAAAGGAAGCCGAGGTAACCACAAACCAATCTTTTAGATACAGATTCTAGACAATCTGCATCCAGAGAGGGCTCTCTCTTTAAGTTTTAGCTTTGTTTTGTAAAGATATTAGGCTAGTTGTGAAGTTTAGGAGTTTGTTTGAATTTGAGTGGTGAGATTCAATAGCAGAGGGGTAGGACTGGCTAGTTTAGGCCATTGAGCTAATGGAGTCAAGGAAGATGGCTTAGCTGGACTTGGTTTCTTAACAAAGGATGGTTTTGCAGAGCAAGATGGTCAAATAGAGAAGCAAACAGAGACTAGAGTAAATGGAATGGTTTGAAATGAGTGAAGAGCAGTTAAGAATCCTTCAACCTATTTGAAAAAAGAGAATTGAATTGATTACTATTAAAGAGCAATTAAGTATTCTTTAAGTAATAGTCAAAATGAAAGAAATAGAAAATAGGAGAAATCAAGGTTTCACTATTTATTCTACTACAGATGAAAACATAAAGAATGATAACTTTTGAAGACAGAGTGTAATCAAGCATATTCTGAATTACTCATTTTTGTTTATCATTCAGATATGAACATAGATGATATAAGAAACAAGAAAAACTTTAAAGCACAAGGTATAGATGACTTATTGATCTGGTGTTTGATTCAAGAAATCTGTAGAAAGTCCTTTGTCTCAATTCTTTATCCAGCAAGCCATACGAAAATTTGATCCAGTCAACGCTTTATTCCAAAAAGCCAATATTACAACAATGTATATGAATCCACCTTCAATACTCCAATTGGGGGCGTATTTATACAAAATATCTCATAACAGAGTGAGATATATTCTAGTGATGACTAATCATATTTACAAGAAAATAGAGACAACTAGTCTCGAAAATAGGAGAAACGTAAACTGATGTTGGGTTGTTCCTTTTATTGCTGAGTGTGCTGGAGGCAGGCCTTAAAATATGGATTGCTATTGTGTTCTATGGTAACTTCATGCAGGCTACCCTGTTTTAACTGATACTCTTTATCTGCTCTGATACACTTCGACCTGTTTGACCCTCATTCATCTTTGTTTATCTCACCATGGTAAATAGCCCAAAATTTACATTTCACCAAAGATAAATTTACAAAATTAAAATTTCTAACATATCTTCCCACCATTTCTGCTCTGGCAATTTGTGCTTCTGAAGTTTTCTGAGAGTTTCATCAGTATCTATATATCTGAAGAAGTTAGGCTAGATGGTGAATAGGTGCTTTACCTCATGCTCAATATAGAATAAGTTCTCTAATCTGTCATAGAGAACTTAGCATGTGGGAAACGCTTTCACTCCTGATGCACTTGATGATGAGCTAGATTGATTGCCAGCATACTTATTCAATTTATCTACATAATCAATGTGTTTCATTAACTTATCATTAATGACCACAGGACTTGCTAGCCCTTTACTCTGCAAAATTGTGAATTTCTCCATAAAAGAATTGATTTTCACTTGCATATATTGGCCCCTTCTTTCTAAGTTCTGCATCAAAGTTCTCCTGGTTAGAACTATTTTGATTTCCAAAATTGTATCTGTCCTATCTGAGATGCTAAGTTCTTCCAGCTGTTCTCTGTTTTTGCTATTCAAAAAATGTATAAGCCGATTGGCTTTCCTCTGGCATTTTACCTAATTGTGCTCTCGTCTGTTGAATTGCTCCATGGGCTATTTTTGCTAAGTCGATTTGCTCATAGATCACTTGGATAGATGGTCATATTTCATTTATAGATTGAATGATGTTGGAACAAAGGATCTTCTTAATCTCTACAAGGGGTTTGTCAAAAGTGAGCTGTTGTTCCAATGTTTTTACTTTATTTTCTAAGGCTTTAATTTCCCTTTTTTTTCCACAACACTTATTTTGGATATATCATAATTTCTTTCTACCTTAGCCAATTGTTCTTTTACCTATTTCAGCTCTGTAACTTGTAATCTCAATTCTTCCATGGCCTTTATCAATTCTTTTGTGCTCATATTAGTACTGCTGCCTGGTGTTGCTCCTATTGTTAATGTACCTATGATTACCTCTGCTGTGGCTACTGGGACATTTGGAACCAATGTTGTTCCAAGTGTTGAAGGGACTGTTGTTGAGACTATAGGGATTATATCAGGAAGCTAAGAGGTCAACTCTCCCTGCTTTTCCTTCAGTGATTTTTCTAATGCCTATTCTGTATCATTCAGTCTTTCATTAAGTTTCATGAGAAGTTCCATCATATCTTCTTCTGATTTCTGTTGTATAACTTCTGCAGTCTGTGGGTTTCTTGAAGGAGGTAGCTTCAGTTGTTTCCTCAGAGCAGCGATGTCCTCTTTTTTCTTCTTAATTAGTGCCTTTATGCCTTTAGCATCTTTGGAATCATGTCCCAGTTCAATGATGATCTCTTCTAATGATTTCATTCTGTTATCCTTGGCCAGAGAAGAGGCTTTCTCCAAATGTAATTGAGTTGTTGTGTTATCCAAGGAGTTTTGTAACTAGTGGGCCAGCATTGTTTTGTCATCTAGTGTGGAATAGACCATTTCCCTAGTTTGCTTGTGAAGTTCAATTTGGTCCATAGGATGAATATATTTGGCTAGGACTTCCAAGTTTGTTCTGATGTAATCTGTTGCCGATTGGGGTTGTTGCACCTTTGGCTTAAAATAATTCATTAACATTTTGCCTTCTTTATTGTCATAGGTAGACATTAATCTCCGTTGGTTTGCAAGGGCCATTTTCAGATATTGACTGTAAATTTGAATTCTCACAGGATCATTTTTGGCTTTTACCTCTGTAAATGTCTTCTTAATATCAGAGGCCTGTTTGCTTCATGGCACAGTGGACGATACTTCTATACTATGTTGTCTTTCTAGCTCCTGCCTATGTCAGCTAGATGTTCCTCCCACTATTTGCTGGCTAGCTATTCTTTCAGTTCTTATATTATCTATAGTTTCTTCAATGATTTCATATTTTGAAGGAGGATTCAGTCTTTGTCTCTTTGCTTCAGGTTGTTCTGCAATTCCACTGATCGGTGTGGTGGTTTCTCTGTCTCTCTTCATGTTTCTTTCCTCATTTAGAGGAGTTTGTAATGCTAGAATTTCTGTTGCTTTAATTTGGGCTGGAGGAATTTGTACTTGACTCTGTTCTATCCCAGGTTGATCAGTCATTGTAGGCTGCTTTGTGGTCTCTACTTCTTTGCCCTTGGAAATTCCTATGACGGGTATGTTGGTTTCCTGTGGAGGCTATTGAGAAGTTCCAACAAAGGATGTACAAATTCCTGATTGTTGAGGCAACTTGAATGATACCTGTCCAAAAGTGTCCAGGTCAAGGGTTTTTTCAAGATCTTTCATAGCATTTTCCATATTTTCTTGCTCACTAATCTCTTCTATTAGTGTCCCTTCTATCCATTCATCCAAGTTAGCAAACTCCTCAATTTCTGGGATCCTATGATGTATATAAACTGACAACCTGTTTTTTGTCCTTTTGTCACATATAAAACTGTTGGGGTCATATGGCACCCACCTGAAACTTTTTTCAATCTAAGGTGGTCTTCTAAAATCTTTTCAGCTTCTTGCCATGCATCCCTAGAATTGATGACAAAAAGGGCCTAACTTGTTTTTTATTCTTAACTGAGCCTTCTTCTTTGCATTACAAAAATGGTCTAAATCTGCCTTTATGATTTTTCTGAAATACTCTAGTGCAAATAATCTCATGGGCACATATTTAGGGAACTTGAAGGGGCAAATTTCACACCCATACATTTTGATTTCTATGTGATTTTGGTACAGGTACCAGTCACCTATCATGTACTGTTTAGAGAGTTGCAGAATCTTCTTCATGTCACCAGTGATCCTAGGAGGGGGAGCTCCTATCAACAGAGTGGATGTTGGATGTACAAACCAATCAATGAATTCATTATAAGTGTAAGGGGTGTCATAGGTATAGTGGAAGATTGAACTCCAAAAGATCACAGACCTTCGATTTCCTTTTGAGTCCAATTTTCTAATGGGGAAAGGAAAGCTATCAGACTGATGATATAACAAAAGGTGATATATAAAAGAACTGTATTTGAAAACTCCTTCCCTTTCCAAATTCAGGAATTGAATATGAATTTTGATGGAAATAAAAGTGGCATAGTCATATCTGACAGCAGGAGGTTGTCCTAGAGTAAAAATTGATAGTAAAACTAAGGTGATCTCATCAACATATTCACTAGAATTAAATCTGAGGATCAGGGATATCATGTCAACAATAAGTCTACCAGTTTCAGTGAAAAAGGTCTGCAGATAAGGGGGTGGATCTTTAGGCTGGTGCTTTGGTAGCATGAAGGTTTGAACAATACAGTGTATCTCTGATTTGGACAATTGAGATGCTTTTTCAAGTGAAAATCCCACAGAAAGAGGAGAAAGGGGCTGAGTGGAATGGAACTGTAACATCTCATTGATAGATTTAGCAGTTATGGGAAAAGGGACAGTTTGGGATGGGGACATAACTGCTCTATGGACAGTGTCATAGTTGGCACAACATTGGTGAATGATGTCCAGGAAAACATGGACTGAGGGAAGGGAATACATGGGAAGGTTAGATTCCCATAATCCAAAAATATTAGAGCTATTTAGATAGCTATCCCTAACTTAGCAGAAGGCTTGAAGATGGTTCCTGTCACCAAATAAATCTTTTATTTGAAAATCTTTGTCGGCCAGGGGTAAATATTCCAAGTCTTTATGAGGTGCATTCATGGGTGATACATTCAGGGCAATGGGAGTCTCCATATTTGGTTGGTGTGTATTCAAACTGGACTTTGGGCTTTCTATGGAGAATTGGACTAAATAGTATGTTTAGGGGTTTCTTTATGGTAGCTACAGACGATTTTTAACTTGAATTCGGCTTTCTCTGGTAGAATTCTCAGTGGAAAACTGAAATTGCAGGGTTGCAAGTAAAATAGGTAAATACCTGTGTTTAAAGAGGAAAACCATACGATGGAATGTTGGCTGACAAGATGCGAATCTTGTGCTGTAGTTTTGTTGGTCAGGTGCGGTTGAAAAGCTAGAACAGTGGACTCTATCGTTAATTTGCATGGGAGCTAGACACAGAAAACTACTGTGAAAATGACATTTTATCTTTTTTAACGAAATTCAGTTTGGCGGGTGTTTTTGGCATTTATTAGGCAGATGACGTCAACGTGATGGGACGTTTTGTTGCTACGCGAAGGGTGGTAATGATTTGATCACACCACTTTTGAAGTCAGCCAGTTTTAGACTGAGGGCGAGCGAGCATATGGAACGGGCGATGCGTGGCGAGGGTACGGCAGAAAACCGCCTGGTGATCACGAGTTAAAGCACAGTCACCAGGGGGTTTGTGATATGAGCGTCAACCATCAAATGAAAAGGCAGATATTGGACGGCTGACAAGATCTAGAGATGGCGGGGAGTTATGAATGGTGGGCCCGATGTATTTAACAGTGTTTAATCATATCGGGGGCATTTTTATTGGTTAGGGGGTTGGTTATTAATTAAACCAAATGGTTAATTAATCCCATATGGCACGGTGGGGTAGGTTATTAATAAAATTCAAACAAATTTATTAACCCTTTTTAATTAGCGCTTTACTATCTTATGATTATAATTAATCGGGGTGGGGATACCTATTATTTCGGGATTTTTAATATATTTATATATTACGGGAAGGGTTTAAAATGTTTGGGAATTTATATAATAATGGTGTTAGCCGTTAATATGAAATAAAATGAAAGAACTAAGTATAAAAACAATTGACTTTTGTAGTTAAACTTAGGCTCATAATGAAAAAAGGGCTTTTATAAGGAATATTATGCATTTCCTAAGCAAAATAGGTTTTTCACTTAGGCAAACTCTATGAAATGAAATGAATGATGGGTGGATGATTTATGAGTACTTAGGCTTTTAGATCATTGGGCCAAGGGTCGAGTCCCTCCAGAAGTCAGAGAAATGCTCTGAGCCCCTTTGACTTTCAAAGACCTTAATACTTTTAGGGGGAATTAGTGATATCTTTAGGGAAAAATGTGAATAGAAGTCAGTTACTTAACCTTGCCTCACTTGAACTGCATCAAGTGTAATGTATGCTTTGCACTGGTGATAAAAGTAAAAATCAACACATTTAGAAGCATTTTTCACCACAAGTATCATTCTGCAACACCATCTACCTACCCTACCTACTATAGCCTGACATTTTTTCTTCTTTATTTGGGTGCACTTAGACTGGAAAACCCTTATCAATCTTCTTTTTCTTTACATAACAAGCCTACCTAAGTCTACACTTATTACATCCAAGGGCTCAGATTACATTGTTGAGCTCCTTTTATTTACTCTACCTATCTAATTATCTGCCAAGATTCCACTGTTTGATCAGATATTTATTCTCTATCGCTAAAACATGCAATTGAAAGATGAATGAGCCAAGTTTAAACAATTTGACTCTTCATCCATTACGGAAAAAGTAACAAGCTACACACAATAGTTTATTATGGAAAATGAAATAGTAGTGGCATTTAGACTTGCACACTTTCTTGGTCTTTCTTTGTTTAGGGTTCATTTCTTTCAGGTTTTTGACCATTTTATTCTTTTTACCCTTTGATTTTTCTTTTAGGGTATACCCTCTTTACATTTTTTAACTTTTCTTTGAGTTTTGACAATATGGAAAACCCTTGCAACGAGAAAAGGTATGAACATATTACAGAGCTCATCAGGTCAATCATGAAATATGACACCTAATGGTATAGGAGCATAACACTCCTTTAGCTCAAACTCTATCTTCTCATGTTCCTTTGGTTGGACTTCATGTTTAATAACGTCTTTCACCTCTCTAAACACCACATCTCAGTTGTACACAACCTTCCTTGTTATTGGGTTCCAAAGCTTATAACCCTTTAAACCATCCTTATACCCAACAAATATGCACCTTTTAGATTTAGTATCCAGCTTGGTTCATTTCTCCTTTCAAACATGTACAGATGAATCACATCCAAATACCCTCAGATGTGAAACAGAATGTTTCTTACCAGTCCATACCTATTGTGGAGTCTTATCCTCCAATGTTGACGAAGGTGATCTGTTCACCAAGTAACATGTTGTCTCCACTGCCTTTGCCCAGAATTCTTGACCTAACCTAGCACCACTGAGCATGCTTCTTTCCCTTTCCATCAATGTCTTGTTCATTGTTTCTGCAACTCCATTTTTCTGAGGTGTGTATGGAGTATTCTTCTGTCGTGCTATACCACACTTCTTATAGAATTCTTCAAATTCCTTACTGTAAAACTCTCCACCGTTATCTATCCTCAACACCTTTATCTTCTTCTTTGTCTGGTTTTCCACTAGAGCCTTAAATTCTTTAAACCTGTCAAAGACTTCTGATTTCTTCTTAAGGAAATATATCCATGTATTCCATCAAAAGTCATATATAAATGATACATAGTACATAGACTTACCCAGTGATGGAAGCTTCACAAGTCCAAACATATCACCGTGAACAAGTTCTAATATCTATTTCACCTTCTTACCACTAGAGGAGAAGCGCACCCGATTTTGCTTCCCATATACACAATTTTCACAGAAATAAAAATCGAGAGAGTTATTACTCATACCTTTTACCATAAATTTACCATGAAGTATTCGAAGGCCCTTCTCTCCAATATGTCCAAGCCTTTGATGCCACAACATGTTCTTCTCCTCGGAGACCATTAAATTTTCTGCTCCACTTTCAGGAACCACGAAACTGTTGCACCCATCAACAACAGTGCTACCTTTGCAACTTGTACAGAGTTCCAATAAGAAATCTCCACATCAATACCAATACTCCCCGAACCATCTTGTAGGTATCCTTCTCGAACATTGTTTTTACACCTGCATCATCTAGCTTGCTTACAAAAATTAGATTTTTGGCCAATGCAGGATTATGCAGAACACCCGCAAGTGTTCTAACCCTTCCACATTGCAACTTCAACTTTACTTTTCTGTGACCAATGATTCTGGCCTTCCTATCATCCCCTAAGAAGACGTCACCACCATCGTATTTCTCATACTCACAAAACCCCTCTCTATGGAGAGTGAAGTGAAAGGATGCACCTGAGTCAATCAACCATGCCTCATGATCTACATGTGTACTTGAAGAAGCCAAGTACACATCCCCACATTCATCTAAGGTGGTTTTTGCCTCTGTAGAAGGAGCATCATCAGATCCCTTTCCTTTGTTAGGAGCTTTAGATTTAGTCTCTTTTCTAGTGCCCTTCCTTTCTGAATTTCCAACACACCACCTTTATAGGTTTCCCTGGAGATTTAGATCTCTCTCTAGATTTAGATCTCCCACTCGATGACTTATTTTTGTTTCTGTTTTAGGGCTGTCCTCATACAGACAAGGCATCACCATTTTGACTCTCCATATTTTTCCATCTCATCTCCTCCATCAGCAAGGATGAGACTATTTCATCAAACTGCATGGCAGTTGCATTGCTACCTATTGCAATAACTAGACTATCCCAAGAATCTGGTGAGAACAAAACAAACTAATGCACTTATATTCATCTGAAATTTTGATATCAATAGATGATAACTAACTTACCACAGTATTAAACACTTTCAAGTGCTCTGTCACTGAGTCTCCTCTTTCATCCTCAAGTTATACAACGTTTTCCGTAGGAACAGTTTATTCACCAGAGACTTAGATTGGTATGAAGTTGCTAACTTGTTCCACAAAGCCTTCATCGGAGCTTCCCCTGATACATTCAACAATACTAAATCTGAGACACACAATATTATTGCTCGCTTTGCCTTTTGATCCAACTTCTTGCATTCTTCATCGGACACTTCCGTTGGTTTATTACCTGGATCTTCCATGATCCACTGATCTTTATGCACCAACAGATCCTCCATCCTGAGTTTCCACATCTCAAAACTCCGATCATTAAATTTCTCAATCTCTATCTTTCCACTGCTCGCCATCTTCTTTCACCACGAGGATCGATCCCACAAATCTCCCATTGAATGGGGTCTACCACAAGCTCGAGCAAAACCCATTAGCAACAAAGGCATCCCGTTGAAGCCAAAACAACTTCGATACCAAATGTAGGTTTTAACCCCATACAAAAATTACTGGCATATGAATTCTAAAACACAGAAAATAAACAATGCAAGAGCATAACACATAAAACACATATACACAGAGATTTCCCCTGGATCCCAAAACTGGGACTACCAACTTGATTTTTCATTATGTTCCTTTCAATGTTACAATACATATTTATACATCTCGAAGCATCTAATAACATGGACCGAAAACCATCACGTCGAAAACCATGTGCGAAAGTCATGCACAAAACCATAGGTAGGTCCGCCCAACCTAACATAGCATGCAAAACCAAAATTTTCTGGGGCACGGCCCCATACCCCAAAGAGTGGGGTTACCTGCACCCCTCAAGGCCCCCTGTGATCCACCCCACTACGCAATCAGCGCAATGAAGGGGGGCTCCGCCCTGCTTCTAACCCCCCCTGGTTAAGTACGTCGGCTATTCGTGGAAAGAATATAACACAAGCCAACCATTTACAACCCTCTAAAGGGTGTATATGAAGAACAAAGCATATCCCTCATGGAGATGAAGAATTTCACATCTCTTATTGAATACAAAGGAGCAACAAGAATGGCTCAAGATTGTCGTGTTATCAATAACTACATGTCAGTAGTGTCATGACATGTCATGTCATAGTTCATCACGTGCCACATCATTGAATATGTAATTCAATATTGGAGAAACATAATGTAAAGTGGAATTCCAAGAGTCATTCATGTAATATTAAAAGTCGTGTAGGAAGTCAAAAGGTCATAGATAAGTCAAACAATTGTGAGCGTAGACCAAGAGTCACAAGGGAGGTGAAGGATCACCACATTTGTTATATATACACACACAAGGTTTTTCACCTTGCCTTCTCCCATAAGGCACCAAAGCGATAGAGATAGTACTATGGGGAGCAATTCGTGGCTCCAATGCTCCATTATTGGACCTAGTGATGTTAGTGTTATTCATGTATCTGTAGAATTTCCTGTATATTCACAAGCTCATGCAATTTACTAAAGCACATGACATGAATCTACTTCTACTTTCAACGAGCAGAAGCCAATAGATCAATCAAAACAATATGAACAAGAGGAAGATAAATCAATGGGACATAACACAATAAGTTTTCCTAGGGAAATCCACTATTCAAAATCCTACCTATCCGTATTGCATTAAATCAAATATATGGGTGAAGATACAAAGTTTGTTCTCACAAGAATGATTCCGCAAAAGTATGCTCAACTCTCTACCTCACAAGCCCACTATTAGCCAACACTTAACCAATTTCCATTGCCTGCGAAGCCCCTATTTACTTGCACAATTCCTAGGATGAATAGATTATATTTAAAGGGAATTCATGCTTCTAAACAACGCAATCCAAACATAGGTCCTTCTCTTATTACTTGCATGATATTTACTACTTAGTAATTCATACAACTAATAGTACACTATCCTTGCACTTTAGTCTCAACTGGGTCTTTCTCTGAACTGACATACATGAGTTTCTCATGAGGGAATCTTCAGTTAACTAGAGGAACACTTGTGGATGCACTAGTGCACCAAGTCATTGTTAGTCCTCTATTAGTTCCACAAATAGTTATAACTAATTTATTTGACCATAACTTAGAAAACTGGGTTATCTAATTACAGCTCAATTTAATCTCATACTGGACTCCTGAAATTTAGGGAGAACGTATACATGGCTACAGAAATACTTGTAACTCGAATTTCCTAAACTAATTAAGTTAATTAAACTTAATTAACTATTTACAAGTTGCTATGAGAAAAGAATTACAATTTAATTCAAGGACAAATTAAATTTGAATTTCTAGATTCTATTTTTAACATTTCTTGTTACTATTTTCAACATTGTTTTGGGACTTTACTTAGTAATTGAAACCTCATGACCAACACATTCTTCATGCATGGATAATGAATATTTGTAATACTATTCTGTAGATGTTTGTAATTCATGTTTTCTTTTATATGTGTTAAATTAGTTGAACTATTTCAATTATTTTATTACTTATCATATTGAGAATGTGTTGTAATGGTTAATTTTTCAGTCACATCCTTATGGACTATTCCGCTCGATACCAGACAAATATTTCTTGTTGATTGGTTGTAATGACTGTCACATCTTTGTGGACTATTCTGATAGATGTTAGACATATCCTATTTGGTTATGTGCATCTCTACTAGGGTGGTACTATTAATTCTCTCTTAAAGGCTCACTTTATTTCCTCCCTCCATAGTAGAAGAACCTTCACACACTTACAATCAAACACTCACCAGGAACACTTGCTTGCTTTTCACAATGGAACATATACACCTCTCTCTCTTGCTAACAGCTAAAGCCAAGGAAAATCTATAAGAACATATGCCAATTGGGCCAATATTCCAAATAGCACTCCTATACCAAATGGTGTGAGGTCTAATTGTGACTTCACATCAAAGAGAACCTCTTTGGTTGACGGATTTCCAACACCGTCAACAAGTATCACAACATCATCTACATGAAGGAAAAATTCTACAATGTCTTCTCCTTCATTCATGTTTAAAATTTCAAATAACATTATATGCATTTGAATCTTAGCCATCTTTACCTTTTCATCTCCTTCATAGTGTTTTTGATGGTTGTTCCAAAATTCTTTAGAATATTATTCATTACTTTTGAATTATTTACAAATTCATTTTTTTCGTTTGGATCTATTGGAGATGATGGAAATTGATAACCATCCCTCAGATATAGCAAAATATCAATGCCAAGGGACATCAGATATGTCGTTTTCCTCATCTTCCAAAAGGCATAGTTTGTTCCATCAAAGAGTTGCACTCTGTTTGTGAAATTAACATTATGATTGGCCATTTTGTCCCTATGAAATATACCTTCGAGTGGTTAAATTGCTTCTAAAGGAACCTACTCTTATACTAATTTTTGGATTCACAATTATATTGAGAGCGGGTGGAATCAATAGAATACAATTTATACTTATCTATAACTAGTAAAATACCCTAGAACAATATTTATATGATCACATCATGATCAGGAGCTCAAAATTTTCCAAAAACTTAAAGTATCATAATTTTGTTAAGCTTAGCTTTAGACCATTCTGAATCCAATGGTGTGAACAACACTCAAATCCGAGCTCGTATGCGGAAGTTAGAGAAAGTTCAAGTTCAAGTTTCACTTGTCTACATGGCAGGATTGGATGACATGCAAAATCCCTTCACAGAATGAGGAGGCACCAAGTAGCAAGCCACCATTGGCTCCCACATATTGCAAATTGCAGTCACAGGTGGATCCTGTTACAATATTCGCCCCTAGGAAGGTTTGGGGTTGCGATGTGATATTGGCCAGAGTTGTGATTGCGATGGATAACAATCACATATCGGTAAAAGGGATTAGCATATAGAATCGTCCCTTGGTAGGGTGCAGTTGTGATGAGATATATCACAATCGCACATTGAAGTTATTACAGAATCAGACCCTGGCGTAAACAGGTTGCAATCTGATTTATTTCTTATCGCAATCGCATAAAGTCTCGCATAACATTACTGTTAGTTCTCCACCGATGCAAAAATGTGATAGGATGTCCCAGACAAGATATGGTTTCAGAGTTGCAGTTTATAACTCGTCAGTTTTGCATTATTGCCAGATCTCATGTTGCAATGTGTTAAGTCATGTGTATAAGGATTACCCCTAGCAAATCTGATTGAGATATACGATTGTGAAACCATCGCCTTAGCCATCGGACCACCACTTCACATGTGACCTCTCTGCCCTTAATTGCGAGATAGGGGGGAATTTTGCGAGGCCACCGATTTCAACAAAACTTCCATATTTGACTCTGGATAATGAATTTAACTAGCAGTAAGCCAAATTTGGAGGAGAAAAATTTGGAAAGGCCAACAGAAGTCATAACTAAGTCAATTTTCGACCAAATGGGATGCAAATAGAGTCTAGATAGCCATTTTTGGAAATTTCGAATTGATTGGAACAATTTTCAAGAGCAAAGGAGGACTTCTAGATATGATTTAAGTAAAGTGAAGCCTATGTTGGTGCTAGTCAACCAAAGTGTTAATTCAGTTTATGGAGGAGTATGAAGGTGGAGAGGACCTTGCAGGGGTCTTCCAGTCTCCATGTGCTTTCTGCATTAGCCATTATAACAGTGTTGTAGCTTTATTTCTTCTTTTCTCTATATGTGTTTTGAGAAAGAGACATGTTTAAGTACTTCAAGTAGATTGTAATATTGTTTATACTCTTGGTAGTTGGAGTATGGGGTCTTGATTTGAGACCCCTTAGCTAGTTGATTGTTTGATGACTAACTATAGATTGTCATATGTTTAGAGTGAGTGTTCTTTGCAGAAGAATGTTTCCTTGAAGGGGAAACTAGCCACTCTTTTCGTCAACACATTTATGTGCTATTTACCATTGAAGAATTTTGAGCATAATGAGAAGGGGTCATGCCTTTAGAGTTGATCCAAGGAGATGTATCCCAGGAGGGGTGAACTCATTTATCAATGGCTAATGTATTATTAATTGATACATGCTTCCATTCAGTGTTTTAGTTTCATTTTCTAAGTTTTCTTCATGAAACTAAATTTTGAAGAACACATAATATTCATGCTTTTACTTGCTATTTTGGAGTACAATACTCAAGCACATTTTTATATTCTAAATGGGGAATTAGCACAACATTATTAATATGCTGCAACTCAGATCACACCATAAGACACAAAATATACGTTGAAACCCATTATTGGTACAGTCATAAAACTTATTTTAATTAATTGTTCTTTGTAGGAACCAAACTACTATTACAATTTTTGTAGGAACCAACTTATGAGAGATACCAATCCCCTTAGCTTTGCAGGAACCAACCTATTGGAGACACCAATTCCCATTACTTTATAGATACAAACCTACAGGAGACACCAATACACTAAGATTTGTAGGACCAACCTGCCAGAGATATCAATCCCATTGATTTGTAGGAACCAACCTACAAGAGACACCAATCCCCTCAGATTTGTGTGCACCAACCTATTAGAGGCACCAATCCCAACTATTTTGTAGGCACCACCCTACAAGAGACACTAATCTCCTCATATTTACAGGCACCAACTTGCTAGAGCCATCCCCGTAAATTTTCCATCTAGAATATGACCTTCTCTAGTCCATTCTAATCTTCTTCAATTCTTTGGAGTTATGTCATCATATCTATGCTCTTCTTCAATTCATCATAGCTAACTAACTAGTGTGAACTTAGTTCTTCTTTAATTCTTTGCAACTACCTCAATAGTTTCAAATTTTCTCTTGTTTAATTATTTACAGCTACCTCACAAGCCCACTATTAGCCAACACTTAGCCAATTTCCATTTCCTACCAAGCCCCTATTTACTTGCACAATTCCTAGGATGAATAGATTGTATTTAAAGGGAATTCATGCTTCCAAACTATGCAATCCAAACATAGGTCCTTCTCTGATTACTTGCATAATATTTACTACTCAGTAAGTCATATAACTAATAGTACACTATCCCTGCACTCTAGTCTCAATTGGGTCTTTCTCTGAACTGACATACATGAGTTTCTCATAAGGGAACCTTCAGTTAACTAGAGGAACACTTGTGGATGCACTAGTGCACCAACTCACTGTTAGTCCTCTATTATTTCCACAAATAGTTATAACTAATTTATTTGACCATAACTTAGAAAACTGAGTTATCAAATTACAACTCAATTTAAACTCATACTGGACTCCTAAAATTAAAGGAGAATGTATACATGGCTACAGAAATACTTCTAAGTCGAATTTCCTAAGCTAATTAAGTTAATTAAACTTAATTTACTATTTACAAGTTGCTATGAGAAAATAATTGCAATTTAGTTCAAGGACAAATTAAATTTGAATTTCTAGATTCTATTTTTAACATTTCTTGTTACTATTTTCAACATTGTTTTGGGACTTTAATTAATAATTGAAACCTCATGACCAAAACATTCTTCATGCATGGATAATGAGTATTTGTAATACTATTATGTAGATGTTTGTAATTCATGTTTGCTTTTATCTGTGCTAAAGTAGTTGAACTATTTCAATTATTTTATTACTTATCATATTGAGAATGTGTTGTAGTGGTTGCTATTTCTGTCACATCCTTATGGACTATTTCACTCGATACCAGACGAATATTTCTTGTTGATTGGTTGTAATGACCATCACATCTTTGTGGACTATTCTGATGGATGTGAGACATATCCTTCTTGGTTGAGTGCGTCTCTACTAGGGCGATACTATTAATTCTCTCTTAAAGGCTCACTTTATTTCCTCCCTCCGTAGTAGAAGAACCTTCACACACTTGCAATCAAACACTCACTAGGCACACTTGCTTACTTTTCACAGTGGAACATATGCACTTCTCTCTCTTGCTAACAACTAAAGCCAAGGAAAATCTATAAGAACATATGACAATTGGGCCAATATTCCAAATAGAACTCCTATGCCAAATGGTGTGAGGTCTAATTTGGACATCACATCAGAGAGACCCTCTTTGGTTGATGGATTTCCAACACCGTCAACAAGTATTCACAACATCATCTACATGAAGGAAAAATTCTACAATGTCTTCTCCTTCATTCATCTTTAAAATTTCAAATAACATTCTATGTGTTTGAAGCTTAGCCATCTTTACCTTTTCATCTCCTTCATAGTGTTTTTGATGCCTGTTCCAAAATTCTTTAGTAGATGCACACTACATTACCTCAACAAATTTAGATTCTGCAAGAACACAGAGAATATTATTCATTACTTTTGAATTATTTACAAATTCATTTTTTTCATTTCGATCTATTGGAGTTAATGGAAATTGATAACCATCCATCAGAAATAGCCAAATATCAATGCCAAGGGACATCAGATATGTCGTTTCCCTGATCTTCCAAAAGGCATAATTTGTTCCATCAAATAGTTGCACTCATTTTGTGAAATTAACATTATGACTGGCCTTTTTGTCCCTATTAAATATACCTTTGAGTGATTAAACTGCTTCTGAAGGAACTTACTCTTATACTAATTTTTGGATTCACAATTATATTGAGAGCGGGTGGAATCAATATAATACAATTTATACTTATCTATAACTAGTAAAAAAACCTTGAACAATATTTATATGATCACATCATGATGAGGAGCTCAAACTTTTCCAAAAACTTAAAGTATCATAATTTTGTTAAGCCTAGCTTCAGACCATTCTGAATCCAATGGTGTGAACGACACTCAAATCTGAGCTCGTATGCGGAAGTTAGAGCAAGTTGAAGTTCAAGTTTCACTTGTCTACATGGCAGGATTGGATGACATGGAAAATCCCTTCACAGAATGAGGAGGCACCAAGTAGCAAGCCACCATTAGCCCCCACATATTTTAAATTGCAGTCGCATGTGGATCTTGTTACAGAATTCGCCCCTAGCAAGGTTTGCGGTTGAGATGTGATATTGGCCAGAGTTGTGATTGTGATGGATCACAATCACATATTAGTAAAAGGGATCAACACATAGAATTGTCCCTTGGCACGGTGCAGTTGTGATGAGATATATCACAATCACACATTGAAGTTATTACAAAATCGGACCCTAGCACAAACAGGTTGCGATGTGATTTATTGCTTATCGTAATCCACTCATTTTGACAAAACTTCCATATTTGACTCCAGATAATGAATTTAACTGGCAGTAAGCCAAATTTGGAGGAGAAAAATTTGGAAAGGCCAACAGATGTCATAACTAAGTCGATTTTCAACCAAATGGGATGCAAAAAGAGTCTAGATAGCCATTTTTGGACATTTTGAATTGATTGGAACAATTTTCAAGAGCAAAGGAGGACTTCTAGATATGATTTTAGTAAAATGAAGCCTATGTGTTCGCTAGTCAACCAAAGTGTTGATTCAGTTTATGGAGGAGTATGAAGGTGGAGAGGACCTTGCAGGGGTCTTCTAGTCTCCATGTGCTTTCTACATCAGCTATTATAACAATGTTGTAGCTTTATTTCTTCTTTTATGTATATGTGTTTGGAGAAAGAGACTTGTTTAGGTACTTCAAGTATATTGTAATATTGTTTATACTCTTGGTAGTTGGAGTATGGGGTGTTGATTTGAGACCCCTTAGCTAGCTGATTGTTTCATGACTAACTATAGGCTATCATATGTTTAGAGTGAGTGTTCTTTGCAGAAGAATTTTTCTTTGAAGGGAAAACTAGCCACTCTTTTCGTCAGCACATTTATGTACTATTTACCATTGAAGAATTTTGAGCATAATGAGAAGGGGTCATGCCTTTAGAGTTGATCCAAGGAGATGTAGCCCAGGAGGGGTGAAATACTTTATCAATGGCTGATGTATTATTAATTGATACATGCTTCCATTAAGTGTTTTAGTTTCATGTTCTAAGTTTTGTTCATGAAACTAAATTTTGAAAAACACATAAAATTCATGGTTTTACTTGCTATTTTGGAGTACAACCCTAAAGCACATTTTTATATTCTTAATGGGGAATTAACATAGCATTACTAATATGCTCCAATTCATATCACACCATAAGACACAAAATATATGTTGAAACCCATTATTGATAAAGTCATAAAACTTATTTTAATTAATTATTCTTTGTAGGAACCAAACTACTGTTACAATCTTTGTAGGAACCAACTTATGAGAGATACCAATCCCCTTAGCTTTGCAGGAACCAACCTATTGGAGACACCAATTCCCATTCCTTTATAAATACAAACCTACAAGAGACACCAATACACTAAGATTTGTAGGACCAACCTACCAGAGACATCAATCCCATTGATTTGTAGGAACCAACCTACAAGAGACACCAATCCCCTCAGATTTGTGTGCACCAACCTGTTGGAGACACCAATCCCAACTGTTTTGTAGGCACCACCCTACAAGAGACACTAATCTCCTCATATTTACAGGCACCAACCTGCTAGAGCCATCCCCATAAATTTTGCGTCTAGAATATGACCTTCTCTAGTCCATTCTAATCTTCTTCAATTCTTTGCAGTTATGTCATCATATCTATGCTCTTCTTCAATTCCTTATACATAACTAACTAGTGTGAACTTAGTTATTCTTTAATTCTTTGCAACTACCTCAATTGTATCAAATTTTCTCTTGTTTAATTATTTATAGCTACCTCATCAATATCATCTCCACAACAAGAACTTCACCCAATTCATTGCACAAATCCCTCTTAACTGGCGCACGTCTCACGTACTACACAATATATCTTGATTGGCGTATGTCTCACATAATGCATAGATATATCTTGATTGGCATATGTCACACATAATGCATAGATATCTCTTGATTGACATGCATCTCACATACTTCATATATATCTTAGTTAATGAACTCACTCAAACCTTTATTTCCTTATCTATGTGCTTTGTCCGCAAATCTTGCATTAGCTTTTCGTCGTGTAGTTACAACATGATAACTTATCATATGCTTATACTCGTTATCATGCACCTCTGATCTTCCAATGTCTTTCTGGGTCTTTTCAATTTATAGACGATGCCTTCATCCCCAATTTAACTAACTTTGCACTTTGCTAATGGATCGTAGGCTTGCACTACTTTTTAATACATATAAAACTATTTTATTATTATTTTAAAGGTTCCTTAAGTCTAATCATTGCATATGACCATGTGCCTTTGTATTGGTAGATGCTAAATCCTCAAAATTTGGCTATTTACATGTAAATATTAGTTGAACACTATCACCAGTTCAGTATGACCTGGAAATCCAATTTCAACTTTATGGGGAATTCAAGAAATACTCGAAAAACCTTTAACACTAAAATCACCTTACAAAACCGAGTTTCTTTGGACCTGTTGATGGGAACGATTTTTGTTAGGAGATCACAAAATTTCAATCCCTCGAACCCAATAGTCAATGAACACCAATTCATCATAAGATCGGGAGAAAACAACTATGGATATACCATTTAGCACCCAAGTGTGAAGTAACAAAGCGTCAAGAGCCACATGTTGTCACCCTCGGCTATCAGGAGTATTTTGAAATTATGCTTGTAAAACATTGCCCTAGGATTATGGGGCCTGGGCATGCTAATTCCTCACGTGCTACATGTTATTCCCTTGTGACTAGGCCATGTGATTGTGGACCATATGATATTGGGTGATTGGATAAAAAAACACCATCCACGGATTCCAGGGCTCCAAGGATCACTTAGCTACCACATCATTATTCCAATGACCAATCATAGTTTGATGTAGGACAAATTCTAGCGAGTCCTCTTCCATGTGACCTTGTTGACACATGACACATGTCACTTACTTTTACGCAACCAACAATCCAAAAATGCAAAATATGGGTGACAAATGTCCTCCAACTAGCACTACCATGTCACCTACTCCATGTGGCACACCACCTCATTACTCTGTCATTGGTCCGACTAGCATCTCCCATGCATTTGGATGTCAGGTATCGGGTAAACTTTGCAACTTTTGTATTGACAAACTTACCAACACGCCCAATGGTTCGAGGGCCCAAAGGTTCTTAAACATTATTTGTCATACCTTAACTCCATCATGACTAGGGGACTAGAGGCTCCCATATTGAATATCAAAGAAATCATAAAGTTGAAGATATTTTCTATACAACTGATGATGTGAGAACATATGAGATATTAACCCTTAGACACTATACCTTAATGCTTAATGGCGAAGGGCTTGAATGAGTGTCAACCATATTCGGTATTTGGAAAATCATGTGAGCCCATGTATCGGAAAAATTATGATATAAATTATTATAGGGGTGCTTAGCTCTTATGAAATAATCCTTAAATTCCTCATGACCGAGAATTGTGACTCAGGGCATAACATATCAGATATCAAAGATATGCTTAACATTCGATATCCAAGCAATTGATATATGGACTCACACTTCGCACCATAAAACTTTGATTTGTGGGATTCTCCTTGGACGCTCTTTCAGTTGGTGTCAGATCCACCTATCGCACTTGGCCTCACCAATGACACATCACACTCAACTAGTTTTGTATTTACCATAAGCAGTTTCCTTGGGAGGCTAATTCCTTCACCTTATGTCACTTTCCCTTAGAGTTTTACTTCCGTGATGCCATTTCATACCTCATGTTCAGTTAAGCTTCAAGTATGTTGGGACCCCCTAAAATGAATAATAGATATTGATCTAATCCAAGTTGTGCTAATCTAAGATACGCTAATATGTCGATCCAAGTCTTCCTGCATTGGTCCAAGATGCATTGATCCAAAGATTGGCCTTGCGTGTCCAATGATCTCCTGTTTTCTTGGCTTTGATCACACCTTCATGCTACTCAATGTTGTTTCTATGCTATTCGAACTTGTGCCTCTTATCTTCTTTCATGGCTTGAGCCCTTTCCCCTTAACTTGGACATGTATCCACTTAGGACTCCCACAACTTTGACATTAATGACAATGCATTGTTCAACAACTTCTAGAATTTTAATTTAATTACCAATAATTATTATGTGGATGGTAGGGATTTAACCTCCATGAAATATTTTAGAATATTCTTAGTAGTAGTGAAAAATCAAAGGTTGAGATTTATCTCCAAATTAGTTACGTTCTTTCTTCCATTTTAATTAAATTGATTAATTGAAAAAGAAAAAAGTGATATAAACATATGTCATATGAACTTGAGTTTTGGTTTTTTGGGCATTTGGTATTAGTAAGCCATGGTATTGTAACAAATCCTATTTATAAGTTAAAGATATCCATGATAAAGTGGGGTGAGTTTTCATAATTTAGAATTCTTAATTTTTTTATAATTAAAATAATAATAAAATGTTAAAACTTAGTTAATTTTTATAATGTAGGTGTTTTGTTGCTTTTATCTTAGTGGATAATGTTATAATGTAGGTGTTTTGATGCTTATCTATACTCGATAGTTATAAAACATATAAGACATCTTAATTATATATAATAAAAATTAACTAGTATATTATTGTGTGATTTTCAAAAATAAACATCTTTAATTACCATAATTCTTTTAAGTTGTTAATTTAATTTTATATATTATGTTAATTATAAAATATTTTAATTAAAATATCTGTAAAATTAAAATAATTTAATGTGTAATTTAGAAAAATATATAATTACAATATATTTTTTTAATTTTTTAAATAAATATAATTTAAAGATGAAACAATATCCAACTCATAACCTACATAGAGTATATCTTAAATTTATATCCATCAATTCTGACCAAACACAACCTTTTATGAAATGCATGATACACCCAACTTTAAATACATTACAACCTGTACCAAAAGCATGTAACCCATGTGCAAGCGTGTAAGCCAGTAATGAAGTTTTATGGAGATTTAGTGCCTTCGCTTAACTCTTTGTGGATAAGACAGACATTTCATATCATCATATCGTTCACGCATTCATTAAAAATTATGGGTCTTCATAACTAAATAGCGCTCACTAAATATTTGCATTTATTGGAAATATTGCGATTGAAAACTAGAACATCGTGCTCTATGTTGCGATGAAAATATTCATTCGTGACGGTGGATGGAAGTTGTTACGTGAAGGTATTTAGTAAATTTGTCGTGGAGTCGTATAAGGAGGTCGGTTTGTACCGTTAAAGTTTTGGTTGGAATTTGGGTAAAAATAATTATTTTTATTTTTTATTTTTATTTTTTTTTTTTTTTTTTTTTTTTTTTTAGAAGTATGTTGAATCATGTTTTATGGTGGAAATAGATTCAGCGCTATCAAAAATATCAAGACCACCTAAAAATTATGAATTTTGACAGTTTTTACTTGGATTTACAAAAATCCTTTCCGGATTTTTTTCAAAATATGACTAGAATTTCCATAACTTTCATGGAAAAATACATAATCTTTAAACTAAGCCATTTATAATTTTTTATTTTAAATAAGTAATAATAGTAGTTTCCAATTTTATATTTAATTATAAATAGGGGTTGAATTTAATGGTTATTTAGTTGTATTTTTCTTATTTAACTATTAAATATTTATTATTTTAAATTTCACGGAATTACTAAGGTTTATTTAATTTTGGAAACTTTCAATTTAATGAATGAGTTAAAAATTTACATATATAGATATATAAGTAAATTCAAAATAAGATTACAGATAATAAAACAAGTCAACAAGCCAAAGACTTCAAGATAAACATAAGACTATATGACACCCACAATATGAAGGCCACAAGATGAGAATCCTAAAAGGTCACAAAATGGCCTCATAGTATGAGATTCAAGTCAACAAGCCAAAGACCTCAAGATGAGCATAACACTCTATGACACCCACAATATGAAGGCCTGAAGATGAGAATCCTAAAAAAAAATCACAAAATGACCCCATAGTAGGAGATTCCAAGATACCCATAAAATCACTCATAGTGGGTCCTTGGACTTGTTAGAAGAAACCTATCTCATTCTCCACTTCCTCTAATTTTGTATTGTGCACACACAAATCTAAGTTCTAAATACCAAAGCTTGAAGCTTCAAGGTTGAGACTTACCTTGCATGCCCACACCCACGAGTTATTGGAATTCTATATAAAACACTAACCTATGAGGAGAGAGTAATGAAATTAAAGGATTTTCTAGTTTTCCAATATAAATAACAAAACTTACTTTTCTTGTTTGTATGGGTGAAATAACTATTTTCTATTTGTTTTTTCAGATTTTTTATGTAGTCTATTTAGTTTTAGTGTTAGATTTTATAAAATCGATCTATTTATTTATTAGCTTGACTAGAAAATGGATCTATTTCATGGTTGGGTATAGAATCCCAAATGTGTGGTTACCAAGACTATGATGTGTTTGGTACATTCATACTTTAATATCAATGCAAGTGGGTTTGGGCCTTTCAGGTGAGAAAGTGTAGAAGGGAGAGTGTCATCCTTCTTACTTATTCAAAGATTGTGAATGTTTTTCAAAATGTTTGATCTATATATTATTATTGTTTGAAATGTCATAATATTTCCAAACTCCTATTTAAAAGTGGGTTCAAACTAGTTTTATTATTTATAAGGTCATATTTAGCTCCTCTCATGATGTTCAAAGTTGAGATCTATCATTCCTCCTCAAAATACATTATAGTTAATGGTTTTGACCAAAATACTCCAAAACTTTCCAAGAATTGTTCAATCATGATTTATAAAATCTTTGAAATTACATAAATAGTGATTGTACATAATTCCACAAAATCATTGGCTAGTTTGGCCATAGGAATGAATACGATTGAATATGTTTGATCTTTATGAAGTAATATAAAACATATACATTTATCATATTACTTGGTTGAACCATCGTTTATGATCGAATTAGAATTAAAAAATTGGCTAGACATAACACAAACATTACAGAAACAAAAATTTGCTTTTATATCCATAATAAAAAATGAACAAAAACTTACATAATAAGTTTTTTTGGTAAGCTTTAGAGATTTTATTGATCATCTAGAAATGAAATACATCATATACAATCATGACTCTTTTTCTAGCCGGGATACTATCAAGAACATAGGTGAGATGTATGAGACTGAGAATAACAAATGAGACATAGAAGATCAAAAGAAACAATTACAAAAGATAATCACCTAAATAAGGGTAGGGTCTCAGAGTAGCCTTTCTTTTCTTTCTTTTTCGAATCCTCCACCCAACTTTCCAAAGGTGGGTTTATCAAAGCGATCTTAAGATTATCATTTCGTGATGAAAGGGAATCCTTGTCCGATTCAGAAGAAGTTGACTCATAGGCTCGCTTCAATGTGGTCAAAGAAGCATTATTATTCACTATCTATTTGCTTGTAGAAGAAGCATGGTTCACAACATGATCCTCAAGAGACTTTTGAAGTGTGAAGTTCGAGCCTTGTCCATTGAATGCATTTCATCATCATATCCTTCATCATCCTTTGTGAAAATAGAGGAAGCCTGGTTCTCCATAGGACGTGGGTGGCAAGGCTTCCAACTTTTAGCCCTAAAATTGTGAACATTCCCCTTCTAGTGAGATTTGAAGAGATGACAATAATTCTGTAAATCCCTTATTTGATGACATAAGTGGCAACACAAAGCAGTGTTCTCATAGTGTAGAGTTAGGGTCCAATGAAAATCACATATTTTAAACTTGATACTGATTCTATCAAAGGTCTAAATGGCAAGCTTCTCACGAGAAATATCAACTACAAGGAAACTACCGAAGGAGTTTCCAATGCCCTAAAAGACTGAGTAGTGCCACAAGTGAACAAAAAAATTAAAAAACCAAACTAATATTGACAACTTGATAATGATTGTTGTAGAAGTCTCAAAATCCAGAAAACATGGAGTTAAGAACATTCCAACATTGCCCAAAACTAAAGATCTTTAAATAAAATTTTCCAATAATCTTCCGATTCAGCAAACGCCACAATAAAACATCCTTAAAACGGAAAATAACTTTACCACTCTTCGTTCATGAAAAATAAATCCATTAATAAAAATCAGTCTAGCAGAATTATAACTTTAAAAACTCATATAATAAATAAAAATTAATATTAAACCTCTTCTAATATAAAACATGTAAATCTCTCCTATTACTTGGTTGAGTCCATCGTTTATTGTTGAATTAAAATTAAAAAATTTCCCAAACATTACACAAAATTTAGTAATAACAAATTGTTTTTATATTCAAAATAAAAAATTAAAAAAAATTCATGTAAATCTCTCATATTACTTGGTTGAGTCCATCGTTTATTGTTGAATTATTCAAAATTGAGTAATAACAAATTGTTTTTATATTCAAAATAAAAAATTAAAAAAATTCATGTAAATCTCTCATATTACTTGGTTGAGTCCATCGTTTATTGTTGAATTATTCAAAATAAAAAATTAAGAAAAATTCACATAATATATAATTTAAATGATGAATACAAATTAATATCAAACCTTATCTGAAAAATAATTAAAAATATATATATCATAGACGTAGAAGTCTCAAATTTATACCGAAATTGATTGGCATCTCTTTTGATGGTCATGTTTGTCAAAATGTACATAGTGCTTGGAGCTGACGGTATATATTCCAAGATATACAGCATTAATGAATTTACTGGTTGAAGACTTTCTGATAACAACACATGCATGATGCAACCATTTATAAATTTGCGCTCCTGAGATCACCATAACACGCTACTGCTCTCTCAGATCTTTGGCTATCTCTGCAACTGTTGTGTTTACATGGCGGTTTTGGGAGCGGGATTCGGTTGGACGGTGGCTAGACTAGCGGGGGGGCCGCCGCCGCCTCCTCCTCGTCCTCGTCTTCGCAAGGAGTCTCCTTGCAATTTCACAATCACGAGACGGCCACCTCTCCTGGTTACGCCCACCCAGCCGACTCCGAACAAGCCTCTTTATCTTACCAAATTGGACGATTCATTTTCATCAAGAGTTTACGCCGATTTCCTCTTCTTTTATCCACCAGTACGCCCTGACAAGAATGATCAGGATCCAGTGAAAGTTATTGGAGAGGCTCTGGCCAAGATTCTGGTGTATTACTATCCATTTTCTGGCAGATTAAGAAATGCCCATAAAGGTAAAGGTAAGCTTATCATTGACTGCACTGCTGAAGGGGCTCTTTTTGTAGAGGCCGACGCAAATGTTTCCTTGGAAGACTTTGGAGATCTCTCTGCACCTATCCCTCGTGCTCTTGAGTTTATAAATAACGCCCCAGCGTCATATTCCCTCAGAAACTCTCCACTCCTCCTGTGTCAGGTTTGTATATGTGGTTTTGATCTTGTTTTAGTTTTGGAATTTTTTTTTTAAGGAATTCAAGTTTTTGAATAATTGGAATTTTTTTTAGGAATTCAAGTTTTTTTTTTGGCTCATATTTGAATATTAAAAAAGATTTTAGTAATAATTATAACTACATAAATCCAAATTCTTTAGCAACTTTTCTTATATGATTTTTTTTAAAATAATTTTTAAATTAACTATGAATATTTTGAAATGTGATTTTGATATTAATATTATTTCAATTTTAAAACATTATTTAATCTGTAATAAAAATAAAGATTTTCATCCTAAATGGTGAATATATTTATAATAATAACTTTTAAAATTTCATATATGAAAATTCTTGTAGATTGAATAACACTAAAGAATATCCTTGAAAAAGTAGTAGGTGATAAGTTGTGATCATTGGTTGCTTATAGTATGGATCATATGGATCAGAACTACTAAACCAGAAAAATTATAATAATAATTTTTTAAATTTTATATATGTAATTTTTTGCCAATTGAATAACACTACTGAATATCTTTGCAAAAATAGCAAGTCTATCCGGTGCTGTGATTGCAAAAATAGCAAGTCTAGCAGGTGGTATGATTATTGGTTACTTATACCTGATATGATTATTGGTTACTTATAATTATTAAATTTAGTTAAAAAAAAATGAAAAAGAATTTTTTTTTTAATCTATTTGTTAATTCATAGATTAAAAAGGTAGTTTCAATTCAGTATAAGAATATTGAGTTATCAAACATTTTGTTTTTAAAAATAGTAAAATAAAGTAATTTTTATTTTACATGATTTTTCTTTTCTATTTCAAATTTTTTGTAATATATAATCTCAAATTTTTCTACAATGAGAATTTAGAGAGTTGAATATTTTCATTTCGATTCCTTAAACTTTGGTAACTATGGAATGAACTGAAATTTTATGTTTGTATTTCTGGATCTCCTCAAAAACTCTCCACTTCCTATCTGTTAGGCTTGTATTGCATTTGTGGTTTTGATTTTGTTTCAGTTTTAAAATATTTTTCTATTCAAGTTTTTGTGATTTATATTAAATAATTAAAAATATATTTTTGGTAATATTACCTAGCAGAGAAGTTTTGCTAATAAAATATTTTTCTCATTCATGTTTTCGTGATTTTATTAAATAATTAAAAATATATTTTTGATAATAATTACATAGTAAAAGTTTTGCTAATAAATTTCTAACTATCCACTGTGGAGTTCATTATAAACCCTATAAACCCTACACTCGATGGTTCCAAACTCCTCCGCAAAACTTCTCCTATAGAATTATTACTAAATTCTTTTGGAATATTTTTATAATGTGAATATGGAATATTCTTGACATGTGATTTGGATATCAGTTTTATTTTGGTAACTATGTTTGAATCTTTCACAGGTAACGCGTCTAAAATGTGGAGGCTTCATATTAGGTTTGCATTTCAGCCATTGCATGACCGATGGCGCTGGAATCGCCCAGTTTGTGAGGGGTCTAAGTGAAATAGCCAGAGGCGCAGCAACACCTACGCTTCCTCCTGTTTGGAAAAGAGAAATCCTTCGACCCAGAGCGCAACCTACCGTGAAATCCCCTGCTATCGGTCGTTTATATTATGATTTTGTAGACAAATATCGAAAATCGGTGGTGCCAGTGCATGCAGGAGACGGAATGAGCTCAAAATGGTTCTATTTTGGTCCAGAAGAAATTGGAGCTTTGAAACGGCAGGCAAAGGAGGTGAGGAACTGCACCACATTCGAAGTAATAGCGGGTTCCTTGTGGCAATCGAGAGTAAAGGCTCTCAATATCCCTGCCCACCAAGACTCGGCATTACTGTTTTCCCTGAACGCCCGTTCTCGATTTCGACCACGTCTTCCCACGGGGTACTATGGAAATGTAGTAGCATGCGGCCACGCTATAGCAAGAGCCGGAGATCTGATTGACCAGCCATTGTCTTTCGCTGTGAAATTGATTAAGGAAGGCAAGGAAATGGTGGACGAAGAATACGTGCGATCCACGGTTGATTTGGCGGAGTTGAATGGGCGTCCACTCAGCCCACCGCGCGGTTGTTACATCATTTCAGATATTTCCAAGATTGTACTGGCTTGCGCAAATGCCGACTTCGGGTGGGGAAAAGCAGTGTATGTGTGTCCTGCTTCTTCCCCGGTAACCAACCTTTCGTCTTTGATGAGGCCCTCGAAGAAAGACTGTGAAGGAATAAGCGTCCCTGTTTGTTTGCCAGCCAAGGCTATGGAAATATTTGAAGAAAGTATGTACACAGTAATGGACGGCAGCCTTCAGACGTAGGACATAGCTTTGTTGGTGGAGCAACAGTGGTATATTTTTAATAATAATTATAAAATAAAGAGTGGATATTTATTATTAACCGCAGTTATTTTTCTAATATAATGTGTAGTTACTTTAATGATTAATATAGGATACGAAAGAGATGTGTAGTTACTTTAATATGGAATTGACATATATATATACACGAGCTAGATTTTTTGCACTAAAGCCTCGAGGAGATGATGTGGAATGGATACAGAGGAATGTGATAATTGATTTGAGCTACATGAATATCTATTCACTCTATAAAGAATTCTTGATTTGTTTTCTCTCTGTTTTCTTTTTATTAATTACCTTTTCCAATAGGTTTTTCATCTATCGGTAAAGAGATAAAACTTGAAAGTATGGTTTTTTCCTTTCCTTGGTATGGCGAGGGTTTGGAATCCACTTTCCAACATCCTCTATAAGTTCTGTATCAGAAAAATGCTCCCTATATTTGATTATCATATTCTCTATTATATCAAATTTCTCTACATGTTTCTTGGAGGATCACTGAATGATAGGTCTCAATAGCCTCTTGGGCCTACTATTGGGCTCGATTATGGCCTTAGGAGCCTCAAACTCCTCAATCCCCCCTTCCCACTTCTCATGCATTGTCACTACATTTTCACTACATTTAAACGGACAAACGACACCTTCTTGGGATATCACTAAGCAAGACAAGAAAAGATTGTTGGGGGTAACGAAAACCAAGTGGAACAGATCATAGCTAGATCATAAGAATAATACTCAACAATAACATGAAATTTCTCCAAAAAAGAATAGACGAGCTACCTATGGCAGAAATATAGTGAAAAGAGTGCATGTTGACCAAAGAGAAAGAAACCCACAACTAGCAAAATGCAGAGGACCCAACAATATTGCAAATCAAACTAGACGATGACCTAAGCGAGACAGACACACATTCCACAATGTTGATACCATAAAGCATGACTAGGATTACAATCTTATGTTTAGACAAAGAGCTCACATTAAAATTCTAAAAATTAGAGGTTTGATTTACCTAGGATGGAAAAGCCACCAAGCTATGCGAGCATAAGACCATAATAGATCTTTGCATACCATAAATTCTAATAGAAACAGAGCCTCAAAATTCTTCTGACTCGTGCAAGCTTAATCTCCTACATTGAGAATACATGAAAAATATTGAAAATATTTCAAAAAAATGTGTTTCAACACATTTTTTCATGTATTTTTTGTTTTCAATGTGGGTCTACTCAAAGGTATCCAAAGTGGGTACTTGTTGGATGTGGAATTTGATTCCACATCTAGCAAGGTTCTACACTTTACATTTGAGTAAACCTATAAGGAGATAAGATGAAAATATAACTAAAAAAATTAGTTTTCTTATTTTTCCTATAAAATATTTACCCTTGGGGATGCCATCATCATCTCAAATCCCATTAGTTCATTTAAAGTTAATTTTGTTACTAATTTTTTTGTTTTTAGATCCATCTTTGACCTCAAAATTCCCCTAATGTTATGTCCTCTTCCTTTTGCAGGACATGTTTTTTCACATTCTTTTTTGAAAATAAGTTAGATCGAGAGATGGTATTTAGAAGTGGACCCTATTTTATAGGTGCTAGAGAGATATATCTAGATCAATGGAGCTGATATTTTAAATCTAAAAGTGATGTTCCCTCGGTAGTCATAGTATGGGTGAAGCTCCCCTTCTTCCCCTGTACTGTTAGAATGATGCAAAATTTTAATGCATTGGTATTGCCCCAGGAAAGGTTATTGATCAAGTTCAACCATAAGAGGTTTATTTTCATGTGCAAGGATTTGTGTATAAGTGGATATAGATAAGGGGATACCAATGGCTATAAATCTAAATTTGGAAATTTAGTCTCATATCAAAGAGGTAGACTATGATAAACTTCCATTCAAATGAAATTTTTTCCATGAATATGGCCACTTTGCAAGGAGATGTAAAAAAACGAGGAGAAACAACAACAAAAGGAAGAGGAGGGAGATCAATGGAAAAAAACAAAAAGAAGAAAATCCCCATCAAGACTAACAAATAATCAACCAAGGAAATTTGATTAGAATGGAAACAAAGGAAAAGGACTAACCTCCCTAAAAAATGTTGGTTCACTATGTTGTGATGGATGAAGCAAAACAAATGTGAAAAATGATAATATAAATAGTTATTATGCTTTGAATATGGTTGATGAAGAAGGGGAAAATGTTGTAAGCCTCCAATTTTTCCATAGAAGTCATTAGAGGACAATCCAACTCCTACGCAACGAGCGAAAGATTTTGCCTTGGATGAGGACGAGTTTCTCTCCCCAAAAACATCAAGACAAGCCCCACATTTTCTATATTTTTGGATGAGAAATGAAAAGAAGAGAAGGAAAAGGAGAAATATTAGATTCATAGAAAGGTTGGAAAAAGGACCAATAGGGAAGTTTGAGTGGAGAAAACTAAAAAAGATAAATAATTAGGAATCAAATCAATCCTCGAACCAAAAATAATCCATTGACACAAAACACCAAAAAAGGAGAAAATATAGCCCCTCAATTGGGGTAAAGCCACAGAAGAAGTAAATGATGAAGGTAATCTCTTGGAACTGTAGGGGATTAGGGTTAGAGAAAATAATGACAAAAGTGAAGTCATTAATTAAGAAGGAAAAAACCCTAGTTCTGCTAGTCTAGGAGACAAAAAATGGGGGATTAAGAGATCATTTTCAAACATTATAAATTATGGCATGACAACGAGATTCTCTCAATAAGTTCTAGAGGAGCATCACACATAGTGTGCACCCTTTATGCCCAATCAATGCTCAAGTTACTTGACTAACGATCATCACCTCATTGGTTAATGATAAGGTTTATGCATCGCTCTCAAATTAGGTATGTACATGATCGAGGTGGATATTAGTGGCCACTCGCCTATTCTACTTGGACCCCCAATATTGTTTCTTTCAATTTCCTTAATTGTAGCATAGCTTACTATTTTTGGCATTTTTTCGGGTCCAAAACGTTTAGAGCTATTTTGACGGCCAAAAACACGATTTTTGGGAAAACGAAGAGATTGAACAAGTACAATATGAACTTACATGACCTCAATCAGCGCCCTCTTGGACATCTTCGAAATGAGGTATTATGATAGCCAAACGAAGATTGTATGCCAAAGTGATGACCTCGAGAAGTTGACGTTTCAACTAACCCTAATAGGGCCCACAAGCTTTTACACTTCATCTCCTAGTGTTAGGATTTTGGATGTTTATGGTTTCCCATTATTTCTTAATGATAAAATGGCCTTTGAGCGTCATTGTAATATAGTTCAGAAGGCTTTTAAAACCCCGGTTGCGGGTTACAGCACGACACAATGGGCTGAGCCACATGGCTACCATGTGCCGCCCCATGAACATTAATTTCTGCAGGTACTCAGCCGTCAAAGGTTTATTACGGCAAGGTTCAAGCTCCAAGCATTCAATGCTGAGCGGATTGAAGGGATGGCAGAAGTTATTTGGCGCTCCGAACAAAGGAATGTTGGTAAATATCTTGAAGGATATCAAGACAGGGCAATGCAATTTGCAGTTCATTGTCTCGGTGGTGTTTCGTTGCAGAGGAATTCGTCGTAGAGGAAGGCCTGCTGGGGGGCGCTGCGCACGCCACCACAAGCTGCCCTCTGGACTTCTCGACACTCCATCTCCGGTGCTTGTTCTAAGCGAAAGAGGAAATCTGGGAGTTCCTCAGAAGGTTGGGTGGCAGTCTCAGAGGTTCGGGAGGCGAACTCTGAGGTCTGGACGGCAATCTCAGAGGCGTTGGGGGCAAATTCAAAGGGGTTGGCAGCGAATTCGGAGATACTGGTGGCCAATTCAGAGTCGCAGGGGGAGAATTCAGAGGCTTTGGGGGCGGAAACAGAGGAACAGTTGGAATATTCAAAGGTGGTGGTGGTGCTTGGAAGGTGCGGGTGGCGAATTCTGGCTTCTGGGTGGCCACGCGAATCGCTTAAAGCATTCAAGGGAGAAGGAGAGTTGCCCATGGCAAGGCTTTGACATCGACAACCTTGCAGGAGGGGTTTTGGTCGTGGTTCTGGTCGTGGTCGTGGTGGTGCAGAGAGGGAGCACCACCATTGTTGCTGCTGCTATTGCTATCGGAGGGCAGGGGTCACGCCACTCCAAGCAGGGCAATACCTGGAGGTTGGTAGTGCAAGCGAAGGGGAGCCAGCCCTCCCTGCGTTCGGCTCAGTGGTGTTCACCCTGGGCAAATTTCGGGACAATCCAGGAATTAACGCTCATGTTTCCGTGCTCTTTACTCAAATTCCAGAAGGGATTGAAGGAGAGACGCCTCCAGGAAGGGAGGATCCACCCCCATAGGGCTCTGGACAGGCATGCCCCTTGCCGTCTCCATCAAGTGGGGAAGGAACCTCAGGGAAGGCGATCATGGCCGATCCCTCCACCCCCCAGGCGAAGAAATCTCCAGACTCAGCACATGCCAAGTGGGCTGCCATGTGGGAGGGTGTCCCTGAGGGTCAGGGATGGTGCACCATTGTAGAGGAGAAACCTCCTAAGGATGAGTGACCTTCCAGCGCGCGCTCCAGCAACTGCCAACTCTACTCAGCTCGGGTCCATAACTCTGTTTGCTGCGGGTTACGTGGTTTGGGTTAGCATTTCATCTGTTCTCTTGTCGTTTTTTATAGTGTCCAGTCCATTTTGGTCATGTTTCGTTTCAGTGTGTCTTGTTGATATTAGTCCCCAGTTTGTCAATGAAGACCGCCCCTGCGTGGGCAGGATTGCTTATGAGTAATTCGACGAGTCTGGGTCTGTTTTCTGGCATTTTGGAAAGGTTTTGTGCCTCATTTGGTCTTTTTAGAGGCACTATGAAAGCGTTGTGGATGCTACCCCTGCGTGGGAGCTTTTTGAGTCAGTCTACTTCACCCCGGGCGCCACTGGCGGCCATGGAAGTCCTGCTAAGTCCTGCTTCACTGTCTGTAAACATTTCTATGTACATATAATATAAAAGATAGCTAGTTTACCGAGAAAAAAAAAATATAGTTCAGAAGGCATGTAGTCACCATATCTCTTCTTAGAGATAAGCTACCATCAGTTTAGCTACTTTATTTCCATTTTGCATGTAAACAACTTTCATTGAATTTCTATTTTCAAAATGGAAATACACTAGCTCAGATGATGGCAGCTTATACCTAAGAGGATATGCGGCAATTACATGTCTTCTGAACTATGTTATATTGAGGCTTATAAGCATTTTTATTTTTAATAAATAATGGGAAACCATAAACATCCAAAAACCTAACAATAGGAAATGAGGTGCCAAAAGCTTGTGATCCCCGTTGGGGTTAGTTGAAACGTCAACTTCCTCGAGTCGTAACTTTGGCATATGATCTCCATTTGGCTATCTCAATACCTCATTTCGAAGATCTCCAAGAGGAGCCCAAAAACACACTGATAAATAATTCTTCCACTTTCCTAATATCATCATTTTGCTAAAAATACATCCTTTAGGCCCTTATAATGACTTCAGAAGTTTAGGACCACAAAAATTGCCAAAAATACTAAGTTGCGCTAAAAGTAAGGAAACTAAAAGAAACGATGTTGGGGTCATAGTGGAATATGCGGGTAGCCACTAATATCCACATGGATTAGTATAGTAGTTAATATTTATATTCCTATACATTTCCGAGAAAAGGTAGAATGTTGGGCTTCCTTGTTGGAATTTAGGGATTCTCAATTGGGTTCAAATTACACTTATGGAAGATATTTTAATACAGCTCTGCACCAATGGGAAAAGAAATGGGGATCTTTGCTCAAATATCAATTCCAATATAACATGGAAGATTTCATTCAAAAACTATTTTTTTTGGATGTTATGCCATCCTCCAACAGGTTTTCATGGAACAAGAAACAATTTGGTCCACGCCATGTTGTTGCCAAATTGGATATATTTATTTCTAACTCTTTATTATCCCAAAATATTCCAGTTTATTCTTGTATTCTTCCTCCGAATAAATCAGATCATCACCCAATTAAGTTATAACTCACATAAAATATATATTATGGTCTTATTCCCTTTTGATATTGCCTGATTTGGACCGATATGAAGGATTTTTGTGATGTGGTGAAGAAAGTGTGGCAAGAATGGGTTCTTGGTAGCCCACTTACAATCTGAGAGCATAAAATTAAAAGACTTAAGCGAGCCTTAAAAAAATGGGCTGGTGAAGACAAGTTGGATAGGTATTCAATTATACACACTCATGAAATGAAGATGGAATCCCTTATGTTCAAGCTAGAAGGAGGACCAACTCCAAATGAGACTGTGAAGGAGCAGAAGAATTTGAAGCATATCATAAAGCTGTAAAAGAGGAAGAAGAAGTTTTGAGATTAAAGTATAGAAACCTTTAGTTACATGCATGGGAGCTTCACTTATTGAACCTCTGGCATATCACGCGCGTTCGTGGCATACTAAAGAATACCCCTAATTTAACTAAATATTGGAAAATACCTCTAAAATTCATATTATTTAACCCCCTACCAATATAAACCCAATGCACCTTCCCAATTCAAAAAACTTATACTTTCATTAGATATTGTAGTTATCAATTTTTTCTTTAACATTTCATATACCCCTTTACAATTTTCCTTAACTTTGAGCTCCATTTTTTATACCCGACAATATAAAAACCCTTTACCCCCTATATATCTCCCAATATATTATGTGATTTTTTCCTCAATATATATCCCCCAATATGAACCCACGTGTTATGGTATTGCTCCCACAATGAAGTCCCTGTGGCTACAACCAGGCATTAGGGTATTTTTGAGGTCTAAAATGTGCCTCCCAAGGAAAATAATAAAATAATAATAAAAAATAAAAAATAAAAGTTACAAATTTTTAAAAGGAAAGAAAGAAAACTACAGTTTTTATTGTATCTTCGATTTATCCCCTTGTGGGTTTCCTCAAATTACTAGTATGTACACTCATTAGATGTAGAATTAGATTTTGCATCCAACAAGTACCCACTTTGCATAGTTTCGAGTAAATCTAAGCTAAGAAAAAATCAAGATACATGAAAAAATGTGTTACAAACACGTTTATTTTATGTATCTTGATTTTTTTTTTGTGTGAATATATTCCAAAGTATGCGGTGTGGTTACTCGTGTGATTCGAAATCTAATTCCACATCTAAAACAAACCTGAAAGGAAATACGTTAAAAATATGACTAAAAAAATAAATTTCTTGTTTTCTCTCCAAAATATTCTCTCTAGGGGATGACCTCATCTTCTTGAATCTACTCGTTCACTTAAATTTTATTTTGTTAGTACATTTTTCATTTTGTGGCCCATTTTTTACCTCAAATTCCCTTAGTGGGATGTGAACTCTAAGCACTTCCACAATAAGACAGAAAAAAGAGTTTCGAGAAACAATATCAAAGAAATCATAGTGAGATGTAGCAAAGATTTGGCCTTTCCACAGATAAATGAAGAGGCGAAAACGATATGGTATTTCAAAGCACCCTACTCCACTATGTATCTTACTATGCACCAAGATCTAAAGTCAACACAAAAAAATATTGGGTCAACGCTAACATCTTTTATATACAGGGTCAAAGACATAGATCCTTGTTATTCAACATTAACACCTTATTATATAGTGAAACACAATATAGTTGGTGGAAATTTTATAAAGCGAAAAAATTAAATAAACCACTTTAAATTAATTTTGGTGGAGCCCATTATAGTTGAGTGTGTTTGGGGCTTGAATATATACTGGTTTGAGGTTTGATATTCCAAGAGGTTGAATGCACTTAGTGAATATGTTCAAGGTTCTGAATAGTTCAGGGTCCTGAAGAATACACTGATCCTTGTCCGAGTACTCTTAGTTCAAGGAATTTTGCGATTTGTAAATTTTTAAAGGGGCCAAAGGTCCGAGATGGTCCCAAATCGAAAGGCCTAAACAGTTATTGCCTTAAGTTTCAAAGTCCCGATTTTAACAATTTTTGCTTTTTCAAGAATTAATTGTTTCGCTTCAATCCGACGATTTCCTGACATTGCTAATAACTCGAGCTACTTGATAATAAAAAAAACCAACTGGCTGACCTTATGAACTAATTCTAAGAACAATTTACAATAGATCTTCAGTCTGCGATTAAGATTTGATCTATGGAAAAGATTGAACTAAAATAGAGAGATCACGCATAAAAGGAATTAAACTCTAACTAATTCCTTCAACAAACTAATGAACATAACCCATGTTGGACAGAAATAACAATGCATACACAAATAAGAGAGAAATAAAAATATTCAATTAACCTAATCTCTTGTCCAATACACAAGAAAACTGAGAAACTCAAAATCTCTGACTCTTAGATTTTTTTTCTTAATCTATCGGTTCTTTTTAAATACAAAGGAGAAACCTATTAAGATCCATTAATTATGGATTTTATTTCTAAATCTAGGAAAATATCTAATCTATTAAAACTAATTATAAATATCTCCCACATATTAGCTTCAACAATTTCCTATTCGATAGCAAATAAATGTAACTTCAAATAACTATTAATTATCTTAAATATTACAAATAAATAACTAAATGTACGAAACCCACTGCCTATAGTAAATGAGATTTATGATTATTATAGTCAAAATGATTTAACTGGTGGTGATGCTCCTGCATCAGACTCCCGGGGAATAAAATTCTTCCTAAGAATCTCCATAGTGGTGCCATACTTTGAAATCTTTGGTTCTATCACCCAAGTAGAATCCTCAACACGTTGATTCTTCCATTTGATTTACTACCATAAATACTCTTTTCCCTTGGTTTTCTTCATCAATTTATGGTCTAACATTGCTTCAATCTCCTTTGGGACTGCTTTTGGAAGTCCCTTCTCCCATCCTTTAGTTTGATCTTTATCACTTACAGGTGCATCAATTGTAGTTCTCTCTATTTCCTTAAAGGGCTATATGTATGCCACATTAAAAATTGGTGTAACTTCAATGTATTGAGGAAGTTATAGTTCATAAGCATTTGAGGAAAGACTTTCATAGAATTTTACAAGTTTCAATTTTCTTTTTCTTGATCTTATTATATGTTCCCATAGGAAACCTTTCATTTCTAAAATATTCCATGAATAAGTCACGAATTTGGAAATTTTATTGTCTCATTTTCATATCTAGCACTCGTTGTTTATATTCATTGCTACCTTCCTATAGTTTCTATTTTACCCTTTCCTACAATTCCTACATAATCAGTGTGAAATTATTATCGCACAGAATGTTTAGGCACGACGATAACACTCAGATCAGGGGCTCTCAACATAATCCCTAATATTTCTGTTTAAGTTGTCTCCTTACAACAGGCCAACTAGTTCGAGAGACACAGTGAAGAAATCAAGTATTTGATTAAGATTTAGCAAGATTTATAGGATTTGATTAGAATTTAAAAAATTGATGTTAGTGCTTTATGTAGTCAACTATCTTGCTAGGAAATTTAGGACCAAGTAATTGATTTTCAACTGCTACTTGGATGAATGACTATCTTATATGAAGTGCAGATCCTAAAGCTAATATGAGATGCAAGAATCTTGATTAATTTTAGTTAAATGCCTATCTAAGTTTTAACCCATCAATCCTTTCTATATTAAGCCCGATTTCATAGTAATTAACAGAAGGAAGATAAGGTGAAGCAAACTAAGGCGTGATTAATGATACCTATCCTGAAAATCTGACATACCCAGTGCCTCCAACGCTGTAGAGGGTTGTGGCTCCGATGACTGCAAGGTCACCATTTTAAGTACTATTAAAAGCAGGCTTCTCAAGCAAATATGGATGGATATCTATCTCTCTATTGACCAAGCTTATTCTTGGAAGTAAATTTTATTTATGCAAAACTAACTTATACGAAATTGCACCAGATGATGAGAAGAAGTTAGACCCAAGGACTAGAAACACTTGTGTCGCAAAAGCCCTTATTCAGCAAAATAAAATGTTCCCTTTATTGGATGAAGACTTAAAAATAAACCCATGAAAATATTACATTTAGACCACAAGCTTATTTCAATTATTGTTTGATAGAATTATAGCTCAAGCAAAAAAAAAAACTTCTTTGCAATCAATGTTAAGAGATGCTCAAAAAATACTCAGTTTATGAAACAAAAGATATGCATTTTATCACAATTCCATGACAGAGTACTTAATTTTAAAAAATTAGTTTTTAGGACAACAGTAAGAAAAACTTTATGACAACAACAATATGACAATGAAAGTATTAAGCTATCAATGATATCTTTATGCCAAAAATTTATCGAAATTTTTCCAAGCTTGCCCACATAAATTATCAAAAAATTTCAGCGTGTTATGATGTGATTTCCATAATTTTATCCTTTCTAATATACTTATTACAACCAACAATTAAAGCATGAAATAAGCCTAATGATGAATGCCCAACTCAAGAATTTAATTCCTTAATGTATGAGACAACTGAGGAGCTGATTTTAGGCTAACCACATGAAATTTTTCCATTATTATATTTCAGACTTTAGAAACAAAATTATTGAGAGATAACAGTCACCCAAAATGTAGATCTAGGCCAAATGTTTTATACCCATCAAACATAAATGACTTATTAATGTATTTAGCAATTTTTCTAGTTAATTTCAAACCACTTAGATGTGTTTTTCACCACTATTAGAAATGTATATGACTGTTGTAGCAAATAATGAGGAAAATGATGGTTTAGAGATAAAACCCTTAGGCCCTAGGCCTTGAAGGTCACTTGCCCAAGTTGCCCAAAAAAAATTCAATATCCGAAACACAAATTTTTACCAAATTTTGTGCAAAAAAATCCCGCCAATGATGAGCATCACAAAATTAAATATTCAAATTGGAAATGGAGCAAGGGGAATCTACGGCTAATGAGAGCTAGCACTAGGCCCAATAGAACTAGCGTTGGGCTAGGAGAAGGCAGATATGGGCTTAGGAGCCCCAAAACTTGAAACCCTTGTTCTGAAACAAATATTTTGCTTCAAATATTCATGTTTATTGCAAAATCTTCAATGGTCAGCCTTGCAAAAATATTTAGGAAAAGATATTGCCCTCTAGGGCCTAGATCTGTCTCAAAACCCCCAATTTGCTTGAAAAAGTCTTAGATTTAAAGATTTACATGATTGATTTCCCAGATCTATTCCTGCAAACAATCTTTGAGCCTAGATATTGCCCTCCAGGGTTTAGATCTAGCTCAGATGTGAAGATTTTCTTGGTTGATTTCTCAGATCTATTCCTACACACAATCTTTAAGCCGAGATCTCGTGATTTAGAGTCTAGATCTAGCTGATATTTGAAGATTTTCTTAGTTGATTTCTTAGATCTATTCCTGCCCAAGTGTAAAGAGAAAAACCCAATACCCAATATGTACAAAAATAGAGAGAATCCAAAAAACCCAAGTGTTAAAATTCAAAATTATATTATAAAATTTCAGATCTACACAAGTAAATAATAGATCTATACAAATAATTTACAGATCTATACAGATAATTTATAGTTCTATCAGATCTGAGGAGTATGAGTCCAAATCCGCTCCAAGATCTGATAATCTAAGGCTCTTAATAGCCAAATCTATCAAAAGTTTCACAAAATATGTAAAAGATTTTGAAATTTTAGAGAGGTACTAACCCAAAAACACCCTGCAGAAAGAATATTATCGTTAGATAAATCCTGAGGCTTATATGAAGTAGGCTCTTCATAAAATATGCATTGAGAATTGGCTTGTTGAACTAAAGACTATCCACAAACACCCAATGAGAACTTGAGAGATCTTCTGCAAACACTAGATCAACCATCAAATCAAGTAGAGAAATAGAACAACATTAAAATTCTGAAGAAATAGAGATACCTTCTACTTCAATCAATATTAAAAATGTCATCCTAGATCTAGCAAACTTAGTAGGATACTTGTATTTAGATTATTCTAAAAGATCTATTGATTGATAGTTTTCACATAATATTAATCAGAAATAAAAAAAAATGTTACCATAAATTCATGAAGTGGAACACTACAAAACGTTGAAACCCCAAATACTTTTGCATTAATTCAAAAAAGTATACAGGAGAGTTTGAGAGCTTAGTACACGATCCAGAGATCAAATCAATGGACTCACAAATGACTTTCTATTTAAAGATAAATCCTCCAACGACTAGTTCGAGTGATCATTGTCGAAGAAATCTCGACTGTTGATGAGGATCAAAATTTCTTTTAATCTCATCGGTCAAAATTTTAAATTCTTGAGGAAATTCGATTTTTTCAATTAAATGCACTTTAATTAACTCAAAAATAAAACTTTTAAGTTAATTTCCTCAAAAACTTGACTTTGACTTAGCCCTAAGGGACCAAAGGCTTAAAATTTAGCAAAATAATTAATTCAGTGTAGTCCCAGAACCTTTTAAATTTTGATTTTTAATGACCCATAAATTTTGCATTTGGAGAATTTAAATTTACTTAGGACCTAGAATTAATTAAATTTTTGGCTTAGTATTTTAATTAATATTTTGGCTCGAAAATTTAATTAATTAACCTATGAGGGGATAAATTATCTTTCCAACTCTTAATACACTTTATATCACAATTTTCATATCTTTTACATCTCAAAGGGGAAAACCCATTTGTAATAGACCCTCATAGACTACCCATTTCTCCGAAACAAATATAATCTAGCAGACCAAGAGATTTGTAATAAAATAACCTAAACAAATAGTTATTATTATTCTGAAATCACTTTTACATAGACTCGATCTATAACATTAGGAGTCGCCTAAGATCCTAGTGATAAAATCCATTCTGGCTTTGGGGTATGACTGAAAGAAAACTCTGCCAACATTCCGAGAATAGATCATCGAGACAAAAAAACTCTCAGAATGTATATCATCACCAAAAAGGTAGGTTTGCCTAGGAAATTACATACATGACATAGATCTGATGCGATTATTTACATCATATACATGCAGAATGGGTTTCCAATGTAACATGATAATCAAGCTGATGATGATAGTTAAACGACATAGACACATCGATCAGGAGCTATCCCTTTTGTGAAAAAATGGGTTGTACTGCTATGGGTCGTTGACACGTAGTGGTCAACATCTCGCTCTACTTAGGGACATGTTGTTGCAACATAGGAATGTGAGAATCTAGAATCTGCATCCACACAACACACAATATAACATAAGTAATGTCCATTCAAAAATAATCATATAACATTAAGCACATGAAAGATATAAGCTCTTCATTTATTAACTATCTAGTAACATGAAAAACACATCTAACTACAAAATGAAATACTAAAATATTAGGGTATAAGGTTAGAAATACAATATAAAGGTGCCCCATGCCATCAAATGTGTTCAATATAGTGCATACTGAGCATTTTCCTGCTTTCAGGCAAATTTGTCGGCTATTTCTCAGATTTCCCATGTCCAATCTTACACATTGTAGGACTTTTTCCTATCCGAAAATCAAGTTGTCTGCGACCATCAAACCAATTTCTCATTCTCTTTCTTTTATGCTATTTCTTTGTCGTAGGCTATATCACTAATGATGTGGAACATTCTACTTCAAAATTCTCAGATGAATTATGTAAGATATCCACGACATGTATTTCTTCATTTTTCGTCTAATTCTTGTTAATTTCCATTTTGTGTGAGTCACCTTCAATTAGCCACTCTTCAATGGAATAAATGACCTCATAATAAGATGGAGCTTCCTGCAGTATATAGGGAAGCTTATTATCTATTGATGTTTCATTGTTTCTTTCATCCTTTGACTGATGCTGAAGTTTTCATACATGTATTGTTATGGCATCCATCTGGGTAGGGTGTTCAACCTTCATAGCACTGACTTCCTTGGTATGGATTTCCTCCATGGTCAATAACTTATTTTTAAATACATATCTCACCAGCTTCCATATTTTTTATTACTTTGTCATTATATTCTTTTATGGTCATCAAGAAATGTTTCATAGAGTTTATCTCTTTCTCATGATTCACTTGTATGATATGTAACTAATTATTATAATCAAATCTCATGATGGTCATTTCTTCATCCATAGTTGAAAATCTATTCTAAATCAAACTTATTTCTTCTTGATTAAGATCCATATTTTTTACTAGCTGTGTTTGACTGAACTACATGTCTTTAACCATCTACTTTAGTTCTTCTATAAGATGCTTATCATTATCCCTTTCATTGTCAACAATAGATTTGATAACTTGTTCTTGCTTTTCCACTATCATGGATTTGTCTTGCAACGGTACAAGTGGATGGCACATTTTGATATAGAGAATTGTCCTGAAGTATTTTATTGATCATTGGATCCTTTACAATATCACTCTCATTCTTTTGCATAATGTTAAGGGCACAAGGCGAGCTACCTTGATCACCATATCTATCTGTAAAAGAATTGATCATGTCATGTAAAGAAGTGAAAGAATATTCAAGACAACTATGAAACGAATTTAGAGAATCACCCTCTATAAGAAAAGGCAAAAATTTGAATTTTGACATATTCATGTTTATATTGGGGAGAACTACAATATTTTATTATTGTATGAGTAAACATGCATAGATGCTTTCTAACAGCGACTAAATCAATACCCGAGAACAAAGGCAATTTATGAATGGCCTCTTTCGGCATATCATGGAGAACATAAGTAAAACAACATGGGGTAAATGAATAATCCATTATGAATTGCTTGAAGGGATAACGAGGGACCAAATGGATGTTAGAGAGAGACACCTTCTCAAGAGAATCAAGAGATCCACAAGAAGCGAGTTTCTAGTAGAAATTCTTGTAAGAAATGAAAGCAATGGAGTCACCACTTGAACATGAATCTATCTCTAAGATCCAAAAGGAGAAAACAACTAGATATAATGGAGGGCTTCCTGCCTGAGATATAATAAATGAAAGAAGTGGAGTCACCACTTAAACAAGAAACGAACCAAAATGCCCAAGTGCTAAAAGTGCAGATGAAATGATTAATGAGATGACGAAAGATAAGGCGATGGAAATATCAAATGATGCTAGGAAATGTTGTACTGCTTACCCAACTAATGAATGGTGGAAACGATGAGATGATTAAAATGATATCGATGAAACCAAGGACAGAAAAGACTCTATCCCCGACAAAGGCGCCAAAAAATGTTGTCGTTGTTGGCTCAAATGAAAAGATGAGAAATGAGAAGAATAATGAGTAAATGTCATTGACACGCCGAGAATAAAATATCCCTGTAAATGAAGCCAAAAAATGTCATCGCACGGAATGTCTAGGCACTGTGACAATGCTCAGATCGGGGGCTACCACCCTGATCCCCAATCCCTCCATTTAAGTTGTCTCCTTAGAGTATACTAATGGTGGTAGACCCTATGGAAAAATGGAACGAAGAAGAGCTAGTTGGAACCAACCAGTGCTGGAGACGTAGTGAAGCGATCAATTACTTGACTAAGATTTAGCAAGATTTATAGGATTTGATTAGATTTCAAATAATTGATGCCAGTGTCTCATGGAGTCAACTATCTTGCTAGGAAATTTAGGACCAAGTAATTTGATTTTCAATTACTGCTTCGATGAATGACTATCATATATGAAGTGCAGATCCTAAAGCTAATATGAGATGCAAGAATCTTCATTAATTTTACATAAATGCCTATCTAAGTTTTAAACCTTTGATCCTTTCTATATTGAGTTTAATTTCATAGTACTTGGGAGAAAGAAGATAAGGTGAAGCACACTAAGGTGTTATTAACGATACCTCTCCTAAAAATCTAACATACCCAGTGCCTCGAGCCCTATAGAGAGTTGTGGCTCTGACGACTGCAAGGTCACCATTTTAAGTACTATTAAAAGGAGGCTTCTTAAGCAAAGATGGATGGATACCTATCTCTCTATCAACCAAACTTATGCTTGGAAGTAAATTTTATTTATGTAAAACTAACCTATATGCAAATGCACTAGATGATGAGAAGAATTTAGACTTCAGGATTAGAACATTTGTGTTGGAAAATCCCTTAATCACTAAATAAAATGATCGCTTTATTGGATGAAGACTTAAAAATAGACCCCCGAAAATATTACAATCAAAACAAAAGATTATTTCAAATCTTTTTTGATATAATTATAGCTCAAAGAGAACAAAAACTTCTTTGGAATCAATGTCAATAGATGCTTAAAAAATACTCAGTTTGTGAAACAAAAGATATGCATTTTATCATAATTCCATGATAGAGTACTTAATTTTCAGAAATTAGTTTTTTGGACAGCAGTAAGAAAATATTTATGACAATATCAATATGACAATGAAAATAGTAAGCTATCATTGATATCTCTATGCCAAAAATTTACCGATTTTTTTCCAAACTTGCCCATATAAATTATTAAAACTTTTCAGGCTATTATGATGTGATTTCCAGAATTATATCAGATCTAATATATTTATTACGACCAACAATTAAAACATGAAATAAGCCAAATGATGAATGAAAAACTCAAGAAATTAATTCCTTACTATATTAGACAACTTAGGAATTGATTTTAGGCTAACCCACATGAAATTTTTCTATTGTTATATTTCAGACTTCAGAAATAGAATTATTCAGAGATAACAGTGACCCAAAATGTAGATCTATGCCAAATAATTTATACAAATCAAACATGACTAACTTATTAATGTATTTAGCAATTTTTTGGTTAATTTCAAACCACTTAGAAGTGTTTTCCACCAATATTAGAAATGTATATGACTGTTTTAGCAAACAGTGCAGTAAAAAATGGCGTAGAGATCAAACACTTAGGCCTTAGGCCTTGAAGATCATTTGCCCAAGTTGCCAAAAAAAAATTTCAATATCTGAAACACAAATTTTTACTAAATTTTCTGCAAAAAAACCCACCAATGATCAACTTCAAAAAAATAAATATTCAGATTAAAAATGGAGCAAGGGGAATCTAGGGCCAATGAGAGCTAGCACTAGGCCCAATAGAATTAGCGTTGGGCTAGGAGAAGACAAATATGGGCTTAGGGTCCCCAAAACTTGAAACCCTTGTTGTGAAAAAAATATTTTTCTTCAGATATTCAGATTTATTGCAAAATCTTTAATGGTTGGCCTTACAAAAATATCTGGGACAAGATATTGCCCATGAGGGCTTAGATCTGTCTAAAAACCCCTAGATCTGTTTGAAAAAATCTCAGATCTGAAGATTTACTTGGATGATTTCTCATATCTATTCCTGCAAAAAATCTTTGAGCCCATATCTTACCCTCCATGGTCTAGATCTAGCTCCAATCTAAGGATTTTCTTGGCTATTTCTCAGATCTATTCGTGCACACAATCTTTGAACCCAGATCTTGCCCTCCAGAGTATAGATCTCGCTCATATCTAAATATTTTCTTGGCTGACTTTTCAGATCTATTCCTCCATAAGTGAAAAGAGAAAAATTCAATATCGAATATCTACAAAAATAGAGAAAATCCCAAAAACCCAAATATTAAAATTCAAAATTATGTTAGTAAATTTCGGATCTACACAAGTAAATAACAGATCTATACAAATAATTTACAGATCTATCATATCTGAGGATTATGAGTTCAAATACACTCATAGATTTGTTAATCTAAAGTTCTTAATAGCTAGATCTATCAAAATTTCCATAAAATATTTAAAAGATTTTGATTTATTAGAGAGGTACTAGCTCAAAAACACCCTATAGAAAAATATTATCGTTAGATAAATATTGAGGCTTATATGAAGTAGGCTCTTTAGAAAATATGTGTTGAGAGTTGGCTGGTCCAACTCAAGGCTATCCTCAAATGCTTAATGAGAACTTTAGAGATCTTCTGCAAACACTAGATCAACCATCAAATCAAGTAGATAAATAGAACAACAATCAAAATTAAAATGTTACCCTATATCCAACAAACTAAAAGAGCTATTGATTGATAGTGTTCACATAATATTAATCAGAAATTAAAACAATGTTACCATAAATTCATTAAGAGGAACACTACAATATGTTGAAGCCCCAAAGAATTTTCCATTAATTCAAGAAAGTATACAAGAGAGCCTGAGAGCTTAGTACACGATCTAAAGATGAGATCAATGGACTAAGAAATGACTTCCTATTTAAAGATAAATCATCCAACAACTAGTTTGAGTGATCCTCGTCAAAGCAATCTCGACCGTTGATGAGGATCAAAATTTCTTTTAATCTCATCCATCCAAATTTTAAATCCTTGAGAAAATTCAAAATTTTCAATTAAATTCACTTTAATTAACTCAAAAATATTTTTTTTGATTACATTTCCTCAAAACATTGACTTTGACTTAACTTCGAGGGACCAAAAGCTTAAAATTTAGTAAAATAATTAATTTACCTTAATCCTGGGACCTTTTAAATTTTTATTTTTAAGGACTCACGAATATTTCCTTCGGAGAATTTAAATTTTCTTAGGACTTACAATTAATTAAATTTCTCGCTTAGGCATTTAATTAATTTTTTGGCAAGAAAATTTAATTAATTAACCTATGACAGGATAAATTATTTTTCTAACCCTCAATACTCTTTGTTGAACTGGTAAATCCCCTCTGCGGACAGAGGCGATCCCACTAGCCCAACACGGGTCTAGCAACAATCACACACGCTACACGCAGGTTCGTAATTGCATAAATCAAAATATCGATCAGAATGATCTACTTGGAATCCAACGCTACTTGTTGTAGAAGAAACGCCGCTCCCGTCCTTTAGCTTTGGCTGGTCACAATCCTTACGCTCCACGTAAACGGACACCTACACAAGCAAAGAACAATACAAACACAAGCATAAAATCAAGTAAATGCAATTATATATCGGTCAGACAAGATATAAATCAAATATCATCAGAAGACACATGAGTGGAACCATAATGATAGTCGTTCATTATTCAATAAAAGAAGAGAAAGATTACAACCAAAGAGGCCTGACGTTGAACCTCCTCTGACTGGGCCAGCAGCTAAACACGCCTTGCAAAGTGACCTCTTCTCTCTCAATATTTTGGCCGCATAACTCCTCTATAGCTCTCAATTCTCACTATCAATCCAGCATAATCTCAGCACTCACCTTAGCTCTAGCAAAAACCAGTTGGTTCAATGCAGGGTGACAGTCATTTATAGATGGAGGAGAAGGAAGTATGCATTGTATCTGGACACCTACTGAAGATTTGGCATTGTCCCAGAATAGCCACTGAACTGGGTTGTCATGGATAAAAAGACGACACTCGACCACTTCCATGGGATTTTTCCCCAGAGAACTGCATGAGCAATGGAGGAAAAAACACTTCAGTGCGTGCTGGCCAAAAATCATGACCAAATTTGGGTGGCGCGGGCTTTGTTCTGTGACAGAGCGTCCATGAGCGCGCCCTCTTTGGAGGAACTGACCCATTGGCGCGGGTAAGACACTGTGGACCCGCGCTAATGGAAAAAGGGCACTTTTTGGGGCTAATCTGCAAAAGGTGTCTTCAGGGATTTTGAAGTTCATACTTAGGAGAATCCAATGCAAGTGTTTTTAAGATGTGTCACTGGTCACAAGTCTATAACTGCGTCCTCCAATGTGCGAAAGCAAGGGTAGCAGGGACGGTGACCAACGGTGACAAATTACTGCGTAACACCTAGTTAGGATTTTCAATATGAACCAATACATCAATATTCATCAAGGCAATATAGCTCATCATGTCACTAGCAGGTATTTGAACTCAAGTGGGGAGGTTAAAAACCATTTCGCCAAACCACATGAGATAACCTCAATTGACATATGGTTTGAACTTATAAATTTAATTAAAATTAAACAATATGATAGTGATGGTGGTGGTGGTGGTTAACATCCGCCAAAATCAATTTTGGTTTATTGAACCTTAACATAGTCAAGGAATTACCTTGTTTGCTTTAAATTTTATTTTTATATTGGAAAAGCTTGAACATAAACATCCCTAAATCACCATAGTTTTGATGAGTTAAAATGTGAGGAAGATCAGTGTTTTAACAAATATTTTGAAATTGTAATTTAATGTAGCTGTGCCCAAGATATTCTAAGGAAAAAATTGTTTTTCATATTCAATACTCTTAAAGTGTTTTTCATCTTTCAACTTTACACTAGTCAAAGTGAATACTTTTGATCCTCTAAAATAGGGTTTATCACCTCCTTAAAATAGTTATGAAAATCATTCATAACTAGTTTCTACTATATTTATAAAATGAATATCCAAAATCACGATATCTTGCCAAATGATACAAATATAGCAATGTTTCACAATATAGACAATAATATATAATTAGTATGAAGGGTTATAAATGAAGTTTCTAAATTTGGTCATTTTCATTTGAGAGTATAGTATTATGGGAAAAATAGAGTAGAGGATGATGTTAGGTTTTTTTAAGAGAATGGGAAGATGGGTTCGAAACAAAAATATATGGTTTATTATAAAAATGATCCATATGAAGGAGAAAATGTCTTTATTACCATAAGTTTTGATATCCCTAGCAATAAGAGATAGGTAATAATGACAAGTGGGTCTTCATATTGTTGGAAAAAAAATGGATGAAGGTCAAAAGGTGGATGCAAAGAACATTGGCGTCGAGTTTAGAAGACATTGATGCAAGGGTTTCAAGATGCAAGAATCAAGAAGATGGAAGAATGTGTGATGATATGGTAAGGAGTCTAGAGGAGGTCATTGTTAGTCCCCTCCATAACTCTTCCAATGGGAAAATTAAGAAACCCAAGGGTAGGGACATTGGTAGGGATTAGAGCTAAAATAATAAATCTTTATCTAGCTTTTAAGGGATGAAGACAAAGCCAAAGGGTGATGGATACATAGGTAGTAGGGTATATTTAGAAGCGCTGAGTTGTTTAGGAAAAAATGAATATGACTAAGAGGTATATAAAACAAACAAAGACCCAAACTAAAATGGTTATCGGGGAAGGCTTATATTTGTAAGCTAGATTTATAGGCCCTAGGTTGTTTATGGCAATATGAAGATGGTTGAGGTGTATAAATCAAAGAAAGACCCAAACTAAAATGGTTATTAGGGAAGATGTATATTTGAATAAAATAAAATAATTTTAGGGAAATAATGCATAAGGATATTTGATGGAGTCATCTAACACTAAAACAAGTTATTTAAATCTTCATTAGAAGGTTCAACTACAAGCCATTCCTCGTATAGATACTAACACATGCCTAAAATGGGAGACAAATACGTAAGGGTAGAAGGTATAGAAGGAGGACTAGGGATGTATCCATTTAGGGATCCTCTCACAAGATTATTAGGAAGGAAGTTGATTCTTCATCATGCTAAAGAAAAATCCATGAAAGAGATATTACAAGGGAAGCATAAATCTATAATAGGGGTCCTTGAAGCAAGGTAGGTCCCTTCAACGGTTAAAAAATTATTGTTTTATTCATAAATATAACAAGTTTGGGGAGCCACTCTAAAAGGGTAGATTTTGTAAAATTGGTGGAGCTACATAGACTCGACATCATTTTTCTATAAGAAAAAATGGTTGAAGGCAAAAAGGTGATAGGAACCCTAAAGAAAATACAAAAAGAATGGAACTTCTTATCTTTAGATTCTATGAGAAATTTAGTGGGTCTTTTAGTTTGCTAAAAAAAATAATTCCAGACACTACTTTAATTTTATTAAGTATTTAGATTGGATTCTTAATATGGTAATTAGGGAAAAATATGTATGTGGTCAACTATTACAGATCATATGAATAGAGGAAACCTTTATATTGTGACTTTTTCTCTTTGGGTTGTATCAAGAGTAAGAGGGTAATTAAACTCTATATAAATAAAAGTTGTGTGAGAAACCCCGAGACAAGACATATTAGAAAATTAACTTATAGGAAAAATAAGTGAAGCAACCCTTGTAAATGTTGAATTAATAAAACTTTTACCCTTTTAGATAAATAACAAATTGGGCGAAGCATTGTAAAAAAGCTAGATGAAAATGAGATGAAAATCACAAACTACATAGGAAGAAAATTAATTCAATCTAAGAGATGAAAAACGCATCGTATTAAGACAAGGATTTTTCATGTAATAACAAATATGGAATTTTGTCACTTCCAGTCTATATGTATTGAGGCAAATAGTGCATAATGAAGATCTTAAGGATGTCCACCTTCTTTCCAATATTTGGAAGGAAGAAAACATATGATGGTGGAAGAAATCTGAAAGGAATAATTGCATATTGCTTTAGCATCCTTTCAAAGGGATAAAATCCCTGGGCTAGATAAATGGCCAATCAAATTATTATTGGATTCTCTTATTTACTAGAAAAAAGGGCTTATCAAGGTGATTGAATAATCAAGGAATTCTAAGACTGGGTTGTGGAATTCTGACTCCACTTTCCTTGATCTTATTCCAAAATGGGAGAGTCCAAAATCCTTTGATGAATTTAGAATAATATCTTTATGTAATTATATATACAAGATCATGACAAAAACAATGACAATTGTGAAAATTCCTTAAATGCAAAAACTAGAACTTATTCTCCTAACTGAATGTAATTTATTTGTCTTTTGTTAAATATTAATGACAAAGAATGAATAAGTCACTGATGCATTCTTCACAAATAAAATATGCTACATAATATATATAGAATTGAGAAATAGATGCACATACACAATAAAATAGACACTTCTATTTTTGGACAAAAGTCCTTGAAAAATGTAACGCCTCCTCCCACATCTTCCAACTTTTACAAGCTCTCCAGGGTAAACATGAGGTATGTGTCACTATGATATGACCCAACCTCCAAGTTCCAGTTATGGAAGTGGGGCCTAAAAACCAGAAGTAAAATGACATCCCTTAGAGACTACAAATCACTCAGGAACCTAGCAACCACCCTCAAGTGATCAATCCTTGAGATGGAACTCTTTTTCACTAGGTTTACTCCCCAACCACACCCATAACACTTCATGCATGTGGTTGGAAGGCTATAACCACACCCATAGGCATGTCTCTATGTGGTTATGACCTAAATTCCTTTGTTATGTGCATGCAGTTGTGATATCTATGCCACTTTTTCATATTAGCTCCTAGACCACTGACCAGAATTAAATATAACTTTCTAGAGTCATGAAAATGATGATAACAATGCTAAACAATCAAAACTTGAGAAATGTCTTGACCAATACATGCGTAATGCAAGATAGACATTTCATCAAACACATGGTAAACATAGAAGCTGCAATTCATGACTGCATATCTGATCATAAAATTTTGAGCTTCATCTGAAAATAACCAAGAAGGCTCTATGCCTCCCTAGCTAGCTGCAATAACACTTTTTGGTCCATGCATTCATCAACCATTCAATAACATATCAAATCATGAGAGATATCTATAAATAGAGCACATAATAAAACCAACATATAACTAGAATAGAGACTATGATAAATCAACCATAACATCACCATAATAAATAGTACAAGTGGTCACCGACCACAATAGAAAATAAACTCATATTAACATATTGAAAATTCTAACCAAGTCAGGGACTTCCACATACCACCGGACCATAGATTTGGCTGAACCAAATATCTCTTTCATCCAATCGCTCTCATTCCATATTCCAAGCATGAACATGGGATCATAAGGGTTAAACCAAAATAAAACCAACTAGAGCTTCTAGAGGCTAAACCACCTCAACCCTTAACCACAGTGATTTCACCTATATGGTCCAAAAATCACTAACATCAACCAGATTGGTCTCTACCCAAGCTATCCAGGTCTCTAGGAACTAGTAACTCAACCCACAACCTCCAGGGAACCCAACTTGTTTCAGGGCTCTAGGGAATTTTTCCCAACCCACAGGCTCTAGGGACAAGTAACTCAACCCACAGCCTCCAGGGAACCCAAGTTACTTTAGGGCTCCAGAGAATTTGTTCCAACCCACAGCCATAGGGAACCCACTACACCATGGTTGTCCAGGAAATGGCAAGGCAAGTCTAAAACCATTGTCAATCCAAACAAATCTCCATGCTAATGACAACACATAACCAAGGAATCACATGCATATACTATGCATCCAAAAAATAGTAAGGAGATCAAAAAAGAAACTTGTTACTTGTAAAGTAAGACTATTGTAACTATTGATACAATTATCTCCTTGCACTCCCTTTCTTTCCTTTGCTTTCTTTCTCCAATCCAAGAGATTGGTAGAATGCTCCAAGGATGATATAAGAATGCTTTAATTGTGCAAGAGTGTAAGAGAACCAAGTGCTAAATTGAAAAAAGTTGAACCCAAAAGATGTGAATTATTTGTTTGATGCCTTTTTATTATTGATGTCTCCTTTTTCATTCTTTTTTCCTCTAATTCCCCTTGCATGCAAATTTGTGTCTCTTTACCTTCATTTTCTCCTATTTTCCTTTATTTTCATAATTAAATTCAAATTATTTCCTCTTTGCCTTTGCCAATTTCCATTGCCATTAATAAACCACAAGTGATTCCCACTATAATGTTTACCCACCATTCAACTTGGAATATGTGTCCCATGACCTTGGTCTTATTTTATTTACATGGAAAATCAACTAGGGGTTGTTACAGAAAAACACCAAAGGAAAAACTAGTGCAACAGATGAGGGTTTTATTATTATTATGCAACAATTTGAGAGTAGAATAAACTATATGCCTTTTACTGGAAATCCTCCAGCAAATACTAATCACAATTGACAAAATATGTTGGAGATAAAATACCTCCCTCTGCAATCCAACTCAGCCTCTCTCCAACCACTCGCACTTCCCAATTACGCACATTGTTGGATGAAAATGCACATATTTGGTCTCTGGAAATTCATACAACCCCGAATATGCCTCCAAGTGAGACGGTTAGCCTTCCTCTGCCTCTAGAAATTACTTGATTTTCCTTCTAGACCCTGATTCAATTACTGAAAATTGAAACAAACATCTTCCAACAACTCACATTGGGGTCTCTGGCTATTCACACTGCTATGTACGACCTCCTCTGTAGATAACTCAACCTCCTCTTTCCTACCTCCCAAACATTGGATATTCTGAGGAAATATTTCTCCAGAATCTCTACTCCAAAATATCTACTACTCCCTATCTTAGATGCTCTTCCCTAGCTTCAACTGCACCCTTCTTGAACACAAAAAACTGGGTAGTCGAACTAATCAACTGTAAATTGATGCTCCTTCTCCAAGCCCTCAACTTTCTTTTATAATATTATGTTGGACAACCAATGACCAATATATAATCCCGATTAATGGCTTATATCACTTTGAATTCATCAATAGAAATCTCTAGAGCTAAATCAAATTACCTTAATTAATTAACTTTAATTTTCCACTTTTCTTAAGTTAGACTTAGAAAATATTTTAATTATGTAAAATTAATTTAATTAAGGTGTTTCCCAAGCTTATCTCGTGAAAAATTTTCTGGTTTTGGAGATCTCATGTTCCTTAGCCTCTTAATATCATCTAATACTAGAACACATGTCCACTGCTACTCCAAAAACTAACATTACCTTTTAGCAAGGAAGGTGTTCTCTACTATACCCAAATGTTCTATTAAATAAATGAACTTGGCTCTCCCTATAGCCTTCGTGAGTATATTGGCAACATTTGGTCTCTAGGAACATGTTGTAGCCAAACAGATCCACGTTGTTGGGGTATGACATCTATTGTAACTCCTTCCTTCGCATCTTCAAGCTAAATTGACTCCTTATCACTAGAAATCATTGTGAATAATTCAATCTAGAAAACAGTGTCTACCATGCTATTGTGCATATTCTAATCTCACATTGTTGGTGCCTCTACACTACCTCTGTGTTAATCCAACAACTATGAATGTGTGTACTAAAATCTCACAACCTAAAATTCCAGCTCCCACATGGCATCTCCCTCTGAATTTTGACTCCCTCTAAGTATCAAACTCTCTTTGATCTACTATGTCATTGCAATTGGCTTTGCACCCATCTCTAGAGTTTCTGACCAATACTAACTATGCACTTTATACCAAGCACCTGACTATGCCCAACTATGTCCAACTGGTTCTACAACTATCTCTCAAGTATTTGACCGCAACTAGCTCTGCACTGCCTCTGAAGATTTTGACTTTTCCTTGTTGACTCTTCAATCCTCTTGCTACTTGCTACTATGGGCTCTTGTAGAAAAGGTATTGATCCATGTGAAGAATGTACAACAACTGGATCTCATCTACTGATTAAGCCTTCCATGACTAGATCTAGACCTCTTGCTACCCTTCCCAATAACCCTACTTGATATGGCATATTGAAGCATCATACTCCTCCTCCATCTAAGGATAATGTTGCAAACATAACATACTCATCTTCCAATCTAGAGTACAAGTCATAAATCTCTACCAAATTTGTTGTCTATTTCCTCTTCTTGTCCTTCTTCCTCTTTGGACACTAGCTGACGTAGTAAACAAACTCACCACACCTGAATCACTTGACCTTCGACATGTCCTTCTTCTTCTCTCCTTTTGATTCGTGTCCCTCGCTAATACCTTTCTTCACTTTTCCCTTTCCTGCAAGGGCTATGTTCTCTTCTTCCTTATCCACCTTTGATCCCTTTCCACTATTTTTAGTAGTACCATCTTCGACGTTGAGCCTTAGCTCTTCCTAAGTGAAGTCACTCCATAGACGCTCCTAACCAGGAAATGTTAGGCCCCTATACTACTAGTGTAACCCTTATTGTTATTAGTACAACCCACTTATTATATTGATGTACCCACATAGTGCCCATATTGTTACTATTGTACCCATATAAGCCCACTAATGTTACTATTGTGGCTTCATATTATTATTGTTAGGTCGGCTGGGTTATATTGTGACTCCTTAGACTCCTATATATAGAAAGGAGGTCTTTTCATTTGTATCATCCAAGAATTGTTCATTTATGTAATGTAAAGGAGATTGCCCCCTCGAAGAGGCTGAATTCTAAGGCATTGATCTATCTTTCCTATCTTTTCTTGAGCTGGTTTCATAACAGGCTGACATAGCTTTACATTAAATTACATCATTTTAGGGCAGACAACCCAATGCCTTATCCTAGATTTTCACACTCTGCGCCCACATTTCGCGGAGTATTTACATTACATTGACCAAAAATCGGGCTTTAAGCCCCAAAAACATGTTGTTGGGGGATCCGCTGCCCAACAACTCCACTTTATTGTACATGTATGCTCGCATAGATTCATGGTTTAATTGTTCATTTGCTTAAGTAGCTGCATTTCCATTACAACATTGTAGAGTAGATTGGTTGTATTTTAGTTTGCTTCCATTTGTGCCTTCTTTCAATTAGCAGGTTAGCAAGGAGAAAATGATCACTGTAAGGTTGTCAGCAAGTGTCTCGGCCTCACCTCCTCCCTCTAGGACCATGACTTGAGGAAGAGACACTTCAGCAACCCCAAAAACGCAAATTTCTAGTTCTTGCATGAGCTTTGAAGTTTGTTATCTTGATTCAGTATTTGGTTCATTGCATTATCATCTTTTTCCATCACTCTCTTTCTGCAATAATATCTCACTCATGTTCTCATTTCCTTCAGCACTTTCTTCATGCATAATATGGGAATTTGATTCATGCTTTTCTAGTTTATGAGAATGTATCTTGTTGTAGAATTCTTGGAAGACACACACGTTTTAAGCATTGTAGGTAATTCAGGAGGAGGTCTAGACTTCATCACCATCATCCATCTTCCACCTCATCCATCTCAACCATCTCTTGTTCCACCATCACCCTCATTAGTTATTTTTTGTCATTTTCTATTGAAATTCCCCTAGACAGATTGAGTGAATCTAGCCATCTCTTCTCTTGGATATTGACTCATGAGTGTTCCTAGAACTTCTAACACCCTATCCCACTCATCAAATACACTTTCTAAGCTTCCCAACACCTCACAATTAGCTCTCAGTTGTATCCTATAGGTTTCTTGTGATTCCTACAGGATCATCCTATAGGTTTCTAGTACATCTTGTAGGTTTTCTTGAAACGGCCTGTTTTCAGGCTGAATTGATGGGGAACCTCTAGGAAGTCACAAAAAGCCTCCTAGGACCCTTCCACACCATCCAACCACTCCCTAAACCTTCCATCCATCCTCAACCACCTTCCATCCACTTGTCACATCCACAAGAACAATTAAATTGCATGCTTGATTTTACCAAAGAAAACCAAAAAAGTGAAAACAGATTTAGTTTATTTTTCTTACTCACACATTTCTGTAACTTAGATAGCAACATTAAGTTAGTGTTGATTTATCAATTCTGCTTAACATAGTTGTTCAAATGGTTAATTAGCATATGGTGTGATTTAGCATTACATGATTTTTTTCCTCATTACTATAGTAGAGTAACTCTCTTAGAGTAATTTTTCTCTTCTTCCATCAAAGAATCAAGCTTCTTCTTACTCTATAGAAGTTTTGCTTGGAACCCTTGGGGTCTCTCGCTGGATGAACAGTGACAACAGGCAGGACCTTTAATTTTACTTATGCATATAGCACTATCACCTCCAAGTTTGTACGAAGCCCGGGTTGATAAGTAAAGCTAGTAGCATAGGAGTTGCAGCGACCTTGCTGCAATACTGGCACTCATCAGATTCAATGGACATTCATTCCTAGGGTGCCTCCTGGTGCATCTAGGACAGAAAATGGCCAAGGCTCTCTATGCTTCCTCCTTCTTTCTCCTAATGTTCATAGTGTCCATCTGTAAGGCAAGGTTTTGCAACATCACACTCTTGAAATATTCCAGCATGTTTCCAATTTCACCCTTGATGGATGAATTGGAAGAGGATGTACTGACCATAGGATGAATTCCCCTACCCTTTTTCCTAGCTACCCTAGAATGGTTTCTAAAGATAGTCTTGATATCCTTATAGGGTAACTGGTATATATCTCCGCCTGCTAACAAGTGTAGGGTATCCAAAAGGTCTTCCCTTACTCCTGTAAGCAGGACCAGCTTCAGTGACTCAGGGTCAAGTGTGCACTTGGCCCTTTTGTAACTAAGTTGGAACCTTTCTGCATAATCCTCTAGGGATTCATCATTACCTATGGTCATCCTAAGAATTTCTTCCTTAGTATCCTTCGACCTATAGCAGTCTCGATACTTCTTGTTGAAGGATTGTTGCAACTGAGCCCATGTTGTGATGTTATCCCTAGGTAAACCCATGAACCAGTGCAAAGCTGCATCCTTGAAGGTAGATGGAAATAGTTTCAACTTCTGCTCATCATCTGTATAGTCATAGGTTCGGCATATAACAACAAACTCAAATAGGAAAGTGTCGGGATCTTGTGTGTTTAGGCCATGGAAATGAGGAAGGGAAGAGGGGCTTATATTTTTCATCTTAGTGTCCCCATTGGTTTCCCTGATGGGGAAGGCACCCTCAACACTCTATCTATTCCCTTTGTCATTTCTGTTTTCAGCCATTGGCTCAGTAGGAATGGGTTCCTCTTCTTCCCCATTAGGTTCTTCAAATATGTCAAGTTTCTCACCTAAAGGTTCCTCCAGTTCACAGCCACCGAAGAAGAGGGAAGGTTTCCTCTTGGCTGCAGTGGCGGTGTTTGGAAAAAGTTTCCCTAAGTTATTCCTATTCCTACGAGGCATGAAAGGAAATATTTTTGGTTTGGTTTTGTGATTTTTTTCAAATTTTGAAAGTGCTTTGCAGAATTGAAATTGCAAATTGAATGAGAACCACTAACTGAATGAAAAACTAGTTGTTGAATCAAAATCTAACTTGCAAAATTGAAATTGCAGACTGAAGGAGAACTACTAAATGAATGAAAAGATTAACTACTTTCTTGAAATCTAACTTGCAGGATGGAAAGGAAAGTAAATAATGCAGAATGAATAGGAAGCAAACTAAATTACGTTTGCAGAAATGAAATTAATGGTAGAATATTAGAAACGAGAAATAGAAAAAAGAAAGAAGTAATCACATATTACTCAGACTCCTCCCTGGCAACGGTTCCAAAAAGTGATGAGCACCAATATTGCAGCAAGAATGTTGCAACTCTTGGGCTACTAGCCTTACTTTATCAACCTGGGGTTCGTACAAACTTGGAGGTGACAGTGTTGTATACACAAGTAAAAGTGATGGTTTTTCCTTTTGTCACTGCTCAGCTGGCGAGAGACCACTAGGGCTTTCAAGTCAGACATCTATGGGTTCAGAACAATCTTGGTTCCTTGATGAAAGAAATAGAAATCTACTCTAAGAGAGAACTGATCTACTGCAATAATGAAAAAGATTGAAATTCAATGCTAAGGCACACCATTTCCTAATGAAATGCTAAGAGCTATGATTTTCAATGATGCTAAATTAACATGAAGAAAATGCTACTATCCTAAGCATGGAAGTTAAAAACATCAAACACAATTGTTAGGCATGTAGAGGACTGTAATAAATCTATTTTGTCTTTTTATGCTTTTCATGAAAAATCAAGTGTGCAAACTAATCTCTTTTGGTGATGTGGCAGGTGGTTTAGGGATGTTGATGGATGGTTGGAAGGTTCATGAGATGGTTGGAAGGTTTAGGGGAACCTTGGGCAACCTTGGGAAGCTTCCTAGAGGTTTTCCCTCAATTCAGCCTCAAAACAGGCCACTACAGGAAAACCTACAGGATGTACTAGAAACCGACAAGATTCCCTATATTTCTACAAGATGTAACCATCAGAAAAATGATGGGTGTTGGAGGTGATGGAAAGCTTACGGAAGGTGATTGATGGGTGGAATGGAGTGAGAATAGGCCTAGGATCACTCAGAACCTAAAACCAAGTTTAGGAGATGGTTGGATTCGCTCAAAATGCTTGAGGAAATTTCCATGTAAAATGATGAAATTGGTGAAGGTTTTGATGAAATTAAGGAATGTCTATGGGTGGATGAAATTGGAAGGTGGTTGCTATTTATGAGATCTATGTCTACTTCTGAGGTACCTACTCTGCATAACACATGTTTAATTTTAAAAAAGTCATGTAACAAAAAGAATTCTCATGAGCTATAAAAGCATAATTTAATGAACTAACTACCTACCTTATGCATGAAGAACTTGCTGAATAAAATGGAATAATGGATGAGATCTACTGTAATAATTAAGGTAGAAGAGATGGCAGTGAAATCCTACTTTGAAAAATTGATCAAATGCTAGTTTAAGTACAACAACCTCTAAATATCATGAGAGAAATGGAAATCTGTCTTTTCGGGCTAGATAAGGGTCTTTTCCTCAAATCATGATCCCAGAAGGAAGAAGTGAGGCCAAGACACCTACTGACAACTTTGTGGAGCCTCTTTTATCCCTTCTAATTTACTACTAAAGTAAGGCACAAATGGAAGCAAACTAATAAACAATTAATCAAATCTACACTAATTGCAATGAAACACTTCTAAAAACAGTGTAACCATGAATCTATGAAACTAAGTTAAGCATAAAGATACAAGAAGGGGAGCCTTTGCTACTAGGGTTGGGCCCTAACCTAAGAGCTTCATCCCTTTGAGTTAACTTAGTACTGAATCAAGAACAAACTCATTCTAATTACCAAAACATGAAATTACATCAAAAAGTCCTCCACAAGTCTGGAGATCGAAAATAGCTAGAGTTTTACAACAAAAATTTGAATCCTAATGAGGTTGTATGCCTCTCTACTTATACAACTGAAGTCCCCAATGAATTCCTTAAATTTAGGAAGGTTCGGATCCCAAACACGAGATGAACTAACTCTTTGTCTATCACTTGCTTGGCTGCCTTCTAATATTCATGACTTGGCTACTTGCACTTCGAGATGGTGGGATTAATGGAGGAATATTCGAATGGGGAAGGAGTAAATGAGGAGGATTTACCTCCTACAATCTCTCTCCCTTGTGCCATTCGAGTTTCAAACCTTATTCTTTGCCAAAATTCCTTGATTTTCTCTTCCAAACCTGCATTCAATGCATATTATTCCACTAGGCATAATATCCCACTTTAACTCATCTCATTAAACAAAATATAATCAAAACATGTAATAAGTTGTGAGAGAAGTTGGTTTGACTAAGCTAGGAGGTGAATTAAGGCCCATATAACTACCCAATGATGGGGCTCATTAGCTTCATTTATAGTAGTGGTAAAAGGATGGCTTTGGTTTTGGTGGAGATGGATGTTTCAAAGGGGTTCCTTGGGGTGTTTGCAATCAAGTGGAAAGAAAAATATATAATCTAAACTATTAGAATACTCATTTCAGATGTTAAAATTGTAGAAGATTGGGGCACATAGTTAGTTCCTATTTGGCTCCTCCCTGACAGGGACTTCGAATCAATAATCTCAACTAGGACATAAACAAATATGGAGTGTCCAAATTGGGGTGCATGTCATGGATCTTCTAGATATTAAATATATTTTCTCTCCTCTCTTGAGAGTCATAAAGGACGGGATGTCAGACTTGGACCCAAAGGAAATTTTGATAGTTGGCATTAGTGAGAAGACAATGTCTCAAAATCCTAATTCAACTTGTTTGATGGAGGATGTGGTCTTGGTTGATGGTATTAAGGCTCAAGAGGATGATATCAAACAATTATCAAATGCAGTGGTTCATCCTCAGGATTTTGTTGACTTCATTGCTAATAAAGTCTTGGAGGTTGACCGATCAAACCTAGATCCTCATGTTTCCTCCAGCATGGACGAAATATTGCTAGAAAATTTCTCTCTCAGGTGTGATGTCCCTTCCAATAAGTCTCTTCCTTATTCCTCATCTCTAAGGATGCTCTAAAGATTTTACAATTAGAACAAAAAGTCAGTTCTTTTGTCTCCAACTTAAATGTAGCTAACCACATTCCTTATATTTCTTCCACCAACCCTCCAGTGTTTTTTATGATTCAGTTGAGGAACCTAACAAAAATATCCATGTAGGCCAAGATTAAAACATAAAAGAAAAAAAGAAAAAAACCATTTTTTCAACTCATATTTTCAATTTATCTCCCTACAATACTCAATTTTAGAGCAAGATGACTCATCAGTTGTGGAATTTAATTCCTCATCAAAGGATTACCCATGTTACATAATTTTGATGTGCCCTACTACATGAAAAATGAGAAACCTAATCCAAAGAGTACCCATGTTGCATACTTTCAATAGGCCATACTACACGAAAAATGAGAAATACATGAAAAACATGATTGCAATCAATTTTTTCGTGTATTTCTAATTTTTTGTGTAGTAGCATCCATAGAAAGTATACAACATGGGTACTCTTTGGATGGGAAATTAAATTCCGCATCCAATGAGTGCTCCCACTCGAAATTTGAGTAAAACCGTTAGGAGATGAGTTGAAAAAGTAGCTTTTTCTTCTTTCCCTCTAAAATTTGATGATGTAATCTAATTTTATTTTATTATTTATGTTATTATTTTATAATATTCCTTAGGAGGCCCATTTTAGACCTCAAATTTTATTTAATGTGCCAATGTTTTCTTGATCAACCCCTATTAAACTCCCTTTGAAGGAATTTCTATCCCCTTTTCAAAATGTAACTATCAGAAAAAAGAAACCAAATAAAAAAAAATTGGTGAGAGAGGGTTCCTTTCAACGGGCCATCTAGGGTGGCCTTAGTGAGCTTCCCATTTCCAATAAATTAACTAATATTAGGGCCCTTAGGACATAGAAACCCTCTATGGCCCCTTCCAAATGATTATTATGTCTCTCAACTATTGGGTTGTGTTATATTCTTTCAACGACTAACCTACGTAGTAAACTGGGGGGTTAGAAGGGGGCGGAGCCCCCCCTTCATTGCGCCAATTGCGCAGTGGGGGGGTCATAGGGGGTTTGAGGGGGGCGGGTAGCCGTCCTCTACGAGGTCCGGGACAGCGCCCTGGGAAAAATTTTTTGGACCCTATATTAGGTTGGGCGAACCTACCTATGGTTTTCGGTCCATGGTTTTGGACGCGATGGTTTTCGGTCCATGGTATTGGATGCTTCGTTATGTATAAATATGTATTGTAACATTGAAAGGAACATAATGAAAAATCAAGCTGGTAGTCCCGGTTTGGGGATCCAATGGGAAATCTCTGTGTATATGTGTTTTATGTGTTATGCTCTCACATTTTTATTTTTTCCTACGATTTAGAATTCGTATGCAGGTAATTTCTGTACGGGGTTAAAACCTACATTTGGTATCGGAGCTGTTTTGGCTTCAAGGGGACACCTTTGTTGCTGAGGGGTTTCACTCGAGCCTGTGGTAGACCCTGTTCAGTGGGAGATCTGGGAGATCGATTCTGGTGGTGAAAGAAGATGGTGAGCAGCAGAAAGATAGAGATGGAGAAGTTCAATGGTCAGAGTTTTGAGTTGTGGAAACTCAAGATGGAGGACTGTTGGTGGATAAAGATTAGTGGATCGCGGTAGATCCGGGTACAACAATGGGAGTGACCGATGAAGAATGGAAGAGTTGGATCGGAAGGCAAAGAGCACAATACGATTGGTGTGTCTGCAAGATTCAGTATTGCTGAAATTGTATTTAGGGGAAGCACAGTGAAAGGCTCTGTGGGACAAGTTAGGGACTTTGTACAATCTAAGTCTTTGGAGAATAAACTATTCCTCGCGGAAAAAGTTGTATAACCAAGGATGAAAGATGGGAGACTTGGTGACGAGAGCATCTGAATGCATTTAATACTGCGGTAAGTCAGTTATCATCTGTTGATATTAAAATTTCAGATGAAGATAAGTGCATCAGTTTGTTGTGTTCTCTACCAGATTCGTGGGATAGTCTGGTTATTGCAATAGGTAGCAATGCAACTGCTTTGCAGTTTGATGAAATAGTCTCAGCCTTGCTGACGGAAGAGATGAGACGGAAAAATATGGACAACCAGAATGGTGATGCCTTGTCTGTACGAGGACGGTCCCAGAACAGAAACAAAAATAAGTCATCGAGTGGGAGATCTAAATCTAGAGGGAGATCTAAATCTCCAGGAAAACCTACAAAGGTGGTGTGCTGGAAATGTGGGAAGGAAGGGCACTTCAGAAGGGAGTGTAAATCTAAAGCATCTGATAAAGGAAAGGGATCTGATGATGCTCCTTCTGCAGAGGCGAAAACCACCTCAGATGAAGGTGGGGATGTGTATGGCTTCTTCAAGGACACATGTAGATCATGAGGCATGGTTAATTGACTAAGGTGCATCCTTTCACTTCACTCCCCATAGAGAGTGGTTCTGCGAGGATGAGAAATACGATGGTGGTGATGTCTTCTTACGAGATGATAGGAAGGCTAGGATCATTGGTCGTGGAAAAATAAAGTTGAAGTTGCAAGGTGGAAGGGTTAGAACCCTTCCGGGTGTTCTGCATATTCCTGCATTGGCCAGAAAACTTATTTCTATAAGCAAGTTGGATGATGTAGGTGTAAAGACAGTGTTCAAGAAGGATACCTACAAGATGGTTCGAGGAGCACTGGTATTGATGCGGGGAGTTCGGATTGGAACTCTGTATAAGCTGCAAGGTAGCACTGTTGTTAACGAGTGTAATAGTTATATGGTTCCTGAAAATGGAGCAGAAAATATAGTGGTCTCTGGAGAGAAGACCATGCTGTGGCATCAAAGGCTTGGACATATTGGAGAGAAGGGTATTCGAATACTTCATGGTAAAGGTATGGTAGAAGGTATGAGTAATAGCTCTCTGGATTTTGATTTCTGTGAGAATTGTGTATATGGAAAGCGAAATCGGGTGAGTTTCCCCTCTGGTGGTAAGAGGATGAAATCGATATTAGAGCTTGTGCATAGTGATGTGTTTGGACCTGTGAAAGTTCCATCACTGGGTAAGTCTATGTACTATGTATCATTTATATATGACTTCTCAAGGAATACATGGATATATTTTCTTAAGAAGAAATCTGAAGTCTTTGACAGGTTTAAAGAATTTAAGGCTCTGGTGGAAAATCAGACAGAGAAGAAGATAAAGGTGTTGAGGATAGATAATGGTGGAGAATTCTGCAGCAAGGAATTTGAAGAATTCTGTAAGAAGTGTGGAATAGCACGACAGAAGACTACTCCATATACACCTCAACAAAATGGAGTTGCAGAAAGAATGAACAAGACGTTGATTGAAAGGGCAAGAAGCATGCTCAGTGGTGCCGGGTTAGGACAGGAATTCTGGGTAGAGGCGGTGGATACTGCATGTTAC
>APFE031574593.1:2523-18098 GCA_000404065.3 Pinus taeda | reverse complement strand
GTGATGAGGGATCCATATATAGATGATTATAGGGAGGTGAGTCATCTTCTGGGATCATGATTAGTGTCCTCTCTCTGACAGTTCCTGCTTCCACTTGGAGAATGATGATCTCTTACTCATCCCTGGTCAAAAACAGAGAGGCAAGTGTAAGAGGGGAAGCTTATGGAAGATTCCATGATCTTCCACCTCGCATTTTTTCCCTTCCATTTGTCCATTCCCAACCATTGCACCCTATAGAGGAGAAATTTAGTTTGCATCACAGCTTGTACATTGGAAAGGTGATATGTATCACACCCTCTACACTGGGCTTTCAGCACGGTCCAGTTTTGACCATTTATGAGCAGTTTTTAGTGGAGAACTTCTGGGAGATGATGTAATCATCTCACCTTGTTCCTTTAGGCAGTGAAGCAAAAATTTTAGGGACTTAGGATCCCTCAGTTTATGGATATTTATGATTGGGGTTGAAGTGCCCAAAAATGTCTATAACAGTGCCCCCTGTTGTACATGTTCATGATGCAACTCATTCATTGTCTATGCAGCTCCTATTCTTCCTTAAGTTTTTTCTTCAGCACATGCAACCCCTTCTCTGTTCCATTCTCTACCTTCATGCGATATTGATTTCGTTTCATCTCCTAATAGCCTTAATATGCAAAGTTGTATTCATCATGAGTGGATCTACTTTGAACTTGCAACTTTGCATTACCTTTATGCTGTCAACAACCCTCATCTTGCATTCATCGCATGCAAGTGTGCCACGTTCTGCTGCTGTTGATGGTGCTGTTTGTTGTGATCCTATTTCCATTGATCTTAATATCCTTTTCCATGAACAACTTGATGTCTTCGTGGATAGGCAAGTTCAAAGACACTTGATCAACTGCATCCCAAGTTGCGCTCTTAACATTGTCCTTGACTCTACTCTCTTGGAAGCTATTGTACTTATGTTTTTGAGAGACAGATGGAAACCTGCGATTCTTGGAGACATAGAAACACTCATGGAAAGTAATATGTCAATGAAAACCAAAACAAACTTGAGGACTGACCGGAAACATACCTGTGTGTTGGAACGTTAAAGTTGCACAGATTCCACTGGGAGGTTGGGAGACTGACTGCCATAATTGTGCAAGGTAAAATTCAGGATGTCACAAGGCTAACTAATTACTGCAACTATGCAATGCATTGTCCAGCCTAGCCTTTTGAAGACCAAAATTGCACAATGCGCAATTTCAGTCAGCAATGGCATGCAACCAGCAAAATGCATTACACAGTTTATGTGGCTAGCAGGACACTACCTCCAAGAATTCTTAATGCAAGTCTTGAGGTCAGTGCTTAGCTAGGCTTCTTCGAATTTGAAATATTTTGAATAAACTGAAGAGCATGATTAAAAGCAGAAGAATTTCTCTTACCATTGAATTTTACCTGAGACAAGAGTCTTACCACTTTGGGTGGAGTATTGGAAGATGCACGTACATGGATACAACTCCAAATTGGAAGTTTCAGAGGAGCCATCATAATAAAATGTTAAAATCGAAAGGACTCCATCAAACAAATCATTTCAGCCCTCCTTCTAGCACCAAATATGTTGAAGCCCCGAAAATTGGTTCAACAACAAGGGGGATACCCGCCCGGTCTGGACCTTGGTTGGTAGCTCCTTTTCCGTTTGGTATAGCGGGTCTGACTGGGGATAATGGGACTAGTTTCCCAATTTGTGTGTGTGTGTAATATTGATTGATGTTTGTGGCTTTAAAAGATTCTAAACGAGATAATCTACTTCTAATTCTAATCTAATGATATGCAAGTGTATTCTAAAAAAGCAACGACATCTAATATCTCTACTAACCCGGGGTAAGATTTTTCTGTTATGCGATCTAAAATGATTTCAAATAATAATTGGTAATAAAGATCATTCAACTATTATAAGAAAAGAATTCAATATAGATGAACTCCTTCGCACAAAAAGTTAGACGAAACAGTTGTGAGAAGCACATCGCATAGTAAATTGTTCACATATCAAGCACAAATAAATAGCTATCACCGTACAAAAGTGCAAAATGGTAACTCAGGAATTCAAGCATTAAAATGTAAACAACTGAATTAAATATCACTCTAACACAAGAGATAGAAATAGTTAAGAGATAGAAGTACCATTTATAACTAGTTCTACTCATGAGCTTCAAGCAATAACGATTTATCTCTTCTTAATCCGACATCAACTAAGAGTACATAAGTGCAACACCAGTAGCACAAATCAGATGTAAAAATCAATAAACCCTGTTCCATTCATTCACCAAAACCTCCTCAGAGGGTGCAAAAGTGCATGTTCTGAGGACAAGTTTTTGATAAATTTCTAGACCCTTCTCTAAATGCATGAGAAGGGTTTAAATACTACTAACTATGTCTAAAAATAAGTTATTTACAAAAATTTAGGATACGGTTTAAATGACCATCCTTTTTCCAGGCAAAAATAAAGTAAAATTATTTCTAAAATCAAATCTAAGGCTAACTTCTAACTATTTCTGTATTCGCTCCTTAATATTGCAAGCATTCAACATTTGTTTGAGCAAAGTCAGTTGGCCGACTTCGGCCTTTAATTGTCCTGTGAAAATAGTATTTGCTAGAGATGGTGCCATTTTTTCGGTAGAATTGATGATGGTTTTGAGAGTCATACACTAGCTATGAGGTTTTACTAAATAAGCTCAGTAAGATTCCCAATTCAACTTAGTAAATTTTCTAATCGATTCTGCCCTTTCTTGAGCGCTATGTCTCCAGTCCGATTATAGCTGCTGTACTTTTGGGAGATATCCTGGAGTCATTTTGGAGATTAAATTTTCTCTATGAAAATTCTCATTTATGCAATCCATCAGGCTATTGGCCGTTGTAGCTGCTTCGTCCATTGCTTGCTCAGCCTCTTTGATCTGTGTATCCCATTTGTCGAACAACATTTCTTTATGTTTGTCATTTATTATTGGTGCCCCTTCTCTTTTTCCCTCCTTTGTTTCCTGCCAAACCAAATATTCAGTCACTCGTTTATTAATTAAATCATAATCATGTCGTAAATATATGACTTTATTAGTGATTGTATCACTTGTTTTGCAATACGAGTGTTATCACTGAGGTTTTCCTAGAAGTTGTGTAAGAGGAAAGTATACCCGAGGTAACCACAAACCAACCTTTTAGATGCAAAATCTAGCCACTCTGCATCCAGAGAGGGCTCTCTCTTTATGATTTATCTTTGTTCTTGGAAGGTTTTGGGCTAGTTATAGATTCAAGAGTTTGTTTTGGGAAAATGGTGGAATCCACAAACTAAGGGCAAGATTGAGAGCTTTCAGTCCATTGGGCTATGGAGTCAAAGGATGGATTTACTGGATTTCTATTCTAAGCACAAGATGGTATTCCAGGGCAAGATAGCTAGACAGAGAACAATCCTTAAAATTTAAAGTGGATGGGATGATTTTGAAGTGATGAAAGACAACTAAGGGTCTTTCACCATGTCCAAAGGAAAGAAATGAAATGACTACAAACAAAGAGAAATGAAGAATCCTTTGTTATAGTAACCAACAGTGTTTAAATTAGTAAAGCAAGAGAATTTAAGAATTCATGCTTATAACTAATTTGGAAGAAAACATAAAAAATAATAACATTTTGAAACAGAGTACAATTAAGAAAATTTTGTTTCAATCTCTTATGCAAATTATTCAGGAATGGATATGATGGTATTATGTGTTTAATATTAGTAAAGCAAGAGCATTTAAGAATTCATGCTTATAACTAATTTGGAAGAAAAAATCAAGAATAATAACATATAAAAACAGCGCACAATTAAGCGAATTTTGTTCCAATCTCTTATGCGAATTATTCATAAATGGATATGATGATATTATAGACTGATATAAAATTTCAAAGAAAGGGTAGAAACACTTATTGAACTGTTTTCCAACACACGAATCCTGCAACAAGTCCTGTGCTTTAAATCCTCATCCGGCCAAGCCACGAAAAATTTCTGCAACCGCTTTTATTCTGAAGTTTCAAAATTAAAGCCAAGTAATGGAATCCCCTTTCAATGCTTCCAATAGTGGAGTATTTATACCAATTCTAAACTAAAATATCTTGAAACAAATATCAAAATCGGTTCACAAATCTCTCCAACTATTTACATAAATACAACTTAATAAAAGGACACTCAAACTAATGCATCTATTTGGCACTATATTGTATGGATAGGTGATGAAAAAGAGAAGAATTCGAATTTGATCCGACTCTTAGTTGATGATGAGGCATCCAAGTCACTAACTGTTTCCTTTCTTTGTGCAATCTGCTCCAACAATTCTGCAAACTTTGGGTCCAATGATATTTTTGTATTTCTCAATCCGTAATAGATATGTAAAAAGTGAAAGAGGTTATTGTATATCAATAAGTTTTTGAGATAAACCTCTTTCATTTTCCCAAAATTCCGCTCCAGCTATGCATAATAGTCTCTGTTAAAAATATGTGTAAAACAGAGTTTTACATAGTCTGAAAAATGGCCTGTAAAGATGTGCATGTATCTCTCATTATAAAATCACTTTGACAACAATGGGATAGGTTGTTGTAGATGGGTATCTTAGGAACAAAAACCTCCTTCAGTGTTGTATGAAGTATTTTGGATTGGCCAAAATACTCTCTGCAAAATGATGACTTAAACTGAAATTTTCTGCAAAAAGTGCTTTCGAACATTGTTTAATATTTCCGAAACCATAAGTGTTGTTAGAAAAGTGAGAGAGATTTTTGTAAATGGCCTTCTTAAGAACATAAAAATTCTTCATTTTTGCAAAATTCATCTTGGATTGATCACAATATTTTCTGCAAAACTATGACTAAAATATGCAATTTCTGCAAAAATGTTCCTTCTTGTTATGTTTTTTCATCTTTTTACTTTCTTGCTCTTTTGATTGTTTTACTTTCACTTTAGAAAAACCTCAATATTGGTGAAAGTATTATCATCTCTTTTTACCGTTTTACTGCCTTCTGTATTCACTTTTATTGTTTACCTTTGACTACTCTGTAACTTCGTTTTAACTTTCACTGACTTTTACCTGATACACTTTAACCACTGATACTCTTTAACCACTGATACTCTTTAGCTGTTATGCTTTCTAACCTCTGTTTGAATAGATTTGATAACAATCTTGGAGTAAACAAATCTTATGACTAGTATTAAGACTTTTTATCCAAGGATGTGATCTTCCGATTACCTCCTCAAGGGACAACTGGGTAGATTTTTCAAGCAATTCCCCAATGGACAAGGGAGTGAAGTTTTGACCAGGTTCAAAATGGAGGATCACATTGATAGCTTGGGGATTAATGGGGAAAGGAACACTCTGGTCAGGGGATATTACAACTCTTTGAGTCATATCATAGTTAGAACTGCAGTAATGGATGATTTCTGGGAAATAAATGACTGAAGGAATGAGATACCTTGGGAGATTGGATTCCCACAACCCTATAAGATCGTGCCCCTTTGAGTATTCGTCTCTGCAGCGATAATAGCTCAATAGGGGACTTTCATCAAAATGCAGGTCTTTGATTTGGAAATCTTCATCTATCAAAGGTAAATATTCCAATTCACAGAGAGGAGCATTCAGTGGAGTAATATTCAGAGCTGCCGACACCTCCATTTTGGTTCTTGTGGATTCAAAATGGAGGTTTCAGATGTGGGCCCATCGGGCTTTAAAACAGTTTAAGGTTTAATGTAATCACCTGGGGCAATATCTAATAGGTGGAAAAGGTTATTAATTAGTCCTGATGACTAATTAATCCCGTATGCGTAAAGAAATGGGTTGCGGCGGGGTTTGGTTAAGTGGATTGCCAGGTGGACAAACCATGGTGGCACGAAACTTTTCGGAAGTTTTATTAATATTTTTGTATTTAAACATACATATAGAATGTTTAAAGTTTTTGTATATATATTTTTTATTTATATGGTAACAAACAAATATTACTTAATTACCATAAGGGCGGGATTATAATATAATGATAATTTTAACCAAAGGGCGTATAGTGGGTTATTATTTTAAATGTGCGGGGATATAAATACTTTGGTTAAACTTTATAATAGAGGGGTTTTTAGGATATTTTTAAAAAGGGAGTTATATACTTAGGATAAGGTATTTTATTAGGGATTTAGTATAATAGAGTTAAATGTAAATATGGCAAAGGACAACGAAACTCAAAATATTTTTGCACATCTAAGAAAGTGAAAACTTCTGAAGTAAATTGCAATATTTTATCTTCAACACTTAAACTTAGAATACAAAGTTATTTTGAGGGATTTTTATGGGATTTTGCATGAGTTTCCTAAGTAAAATAGGATTTGACTTAGGACAAAGTTAAATATGGAAGATTATAATGATGGATTATCTTAAGTACTTAGGTTTTTTTTATCATTAGGCCGAGGGTCCGTCCCTCCAGAGGTCAAGGAAATGCCTTGAGCCCCTTTGATCTCCAAATACCTTATTACTTTGCAGGAAATTAATGAAACTTTTGAGGGGAAAGTGATGAGGGAGGTTAATGAGTTTTACTTTGCTTGTGGTTATTTTCCAGTGTATTTCCTGCTTTAGTACTTGTGATGAAAGTAAACGATCAAAAACATGTAGCAGCATCATTCATCAGATAACACTTTGCAGCACCATCTACCTACCCTGTCTACTTAATACTACCATTTTCTCTTCTTTATTAGGGTGCATTTAGACTTGCAAACCCTCTCATCAACATTTTTTTTTTTTACAAGGAAATCTATTCGTTTTCTACCTCTTATTAATTCAAGGGCTCAGATTATATGCTGGAGCACATTTTATTAATCTACTATCTACTATCTTCCAAGATTAACTGTTTGGTAGATATTTCTTCTCTTTCTCTCTCCCAAGCTGAAATTGAAATATGAGTAAGCCAAGTTTAACAGTTTGACATATTCATGGGGGAGTGAGTTTGGATTAGTGCACACAATTGTTTTTTTTACAAAATGAAATAGAGTGGCATTTGAATTTGCACACTTTCTTGTCTATTTGCTTGGGGTTCATTTCTTCATTTCTTTTTTACACTTATTTTTCTACCCTTTGATTTTTCTTTTAGGTTATTCCTCTTACATTTTTTAACTTTTTTATTTTTTGGTTTTCAAAATATGGAACACCTGCTCAAGAAAGAAGGTTTGAACATATTCCATAGTTCGATCAAGACAATCATGAAAGATGAAACCTATTGGTATAGAAGGCTAACACTGGCTCCACTTGGGGATGGCTTTTCCTTGTGGAAAGTCAAGAACAACAGGTCAGATGCCTAAAAATGTCTTCAAACTAGAAGTATGAAATCTTCCTTCTTCTGGTAGCTTTATTTTACATATGATAGTGGAACTTTTGGAACTTAGGGCCTTCACTTCGGGCTTCAATTCTAAGAAGTCACCATCCAATCCAAAACTGCATTAGAAAAAAGGATATATTATGTACAAGTTAGAAACATCAAAACATTCTAGTAAATGGGATCAAAATAATGCTTAAGCATTTGACCATTGACTGGTCCTTCTTTAGCTTCTGAATTATCCAACTCCTTCAAAAAGTAAGTTTTGTTTCCCTACAAGGCATGAATGATATAAGGCCCTTTCCACAAGAAATCAAACTTTCAATGTTTCCCTTTTTCTTCTCTTCTAGAATCCCATCTCAGGACTTTATCACCTAGTTGAAAATCTTCTGCTTTAGTCCTTTTATCAAACATTTTCTTTAGCTTTTCCTGCAAGACTTGGGACCTTTGGTATACCTCTTCCCTGATTTGTTGCAGATGGATTGTTTGATTAATTCTTCTTTGAATTTCATTTGGCTCCACTTGAGCCTCCTGAAGTAATTTCATAACAGGGGTTCCTAAAGATGATGGGAATCTTGCTTCAAGACCATAAACTAACTCATATGGACTAGTCCCAATTTATTTCTTAGTTGTAAGTCTGTCTGCCCACAATGCATTGGTCAATTTCTTGTGCCAATTCTTTTTTTTCTCTTCCAATAACTTTCTGATGATATTGATAAGGCTTTTATTAGAAGATTTCGCTAGTCCATTACCCTGGGGGTAATAGGTTGTTGAATGGCCTAGAGTAATATGATATTTATTACAGAAATTTATCATTTTCTTTGATTTAAATGCAGCAGCATTGTCCGTTATAATTTTTTCTGGACAGCCAAATCTTGAAAGGATGTTGGTTTCTAAAAACCCTATGATCACAGAATCATTAGACTGTCTACATGGGATGGCTTCAATCCATTTAGTGAAGTAGTCTGTGGCAGTTAATACATCTATGTTGCCCTGAAGAGGGGGGATGAATTTCTCCAATAAAAATCTAACCCCCATTGTTAAAAAGGTCTTTATGTGGAAATTTGTTTTAAAGGCAGAGCTAACAACTTTCTTTTACCCTCAAATATCTGACATTTATGACAAGTTGTTACAAATTTCTTAATATCAGAAAATAAAGTTGGCCAGTAAAATCCAGCCCTTAAGATCTTGTCTGCAGTAGATTTCCAGTAGAGATGTCCACAATTCCCTGCATGAAATTCATTAAGCACTTTATCATCTTCATCTTCTAAGAGACAATTCAACAAGATTCCTTCATGATTTTTCCAAAATAGAGTGCTATCTAAAATACAATATTTCAAAGATGTCATTTTTAAAAATCTTCTTTTGGTTTTGGACAACCCTAGAGGAGCTTGCAGGTTTAATAAAACATGAATTATATCAGTATACCAGGGTGAATCTGAGAAAGCTTGACTGATCTGAGGAGTCGCCATCCCCTGCTCGTTATCCAGTTCATTCAGGTCTAAATCTTGGCAATTGGTTTCTATCATAAGTTGTGCTAAACCTTGACCTTTTATGAGTTTCGTTGGTTTAATCTCAATATCATATTCCAAAATGGTAGCTATCCACTTACCTCGTTTACCTTCTATGCCATATTGAGTCAAGATATCTTTAACTACTGCATTAGGCACATAAGCTACCACATGAGATTATAATATGTAAACTCTGAAATCTTTGATTGCTTTTACCAATGCAAAAGCATGTTTTCCATAATATTGTATTTTATAGATGCATCCCTCAGTGCTTTACTAAAAAATGCTATTGGCTTTTCACACCCTTGGTCATCTTTTTGAAGTAAAACAGCTGCAACAATATGTTCAGAAGCAAATGAAAAAATAATAAAGTCTCTATTAAATTTAGGACTAGTCAGAACTGGTGTCCTTGCTAAATCCATTTTAATTTCCTCGAATGATTGTTTGGCTTCTACAATCCAGTTAATGCTCGAATCTTTTTTCAACCTGTTAGTTAGTAATCTAAGTAGCTCTGCTAGACTAGAAATAAATCTTCTCAAGGAATTAATTTTTCCTATGAATGCTTGCAATTCTTTTATGTTTCTGGGGTGGGGTATTTGCAAAATTGCTTGTATTCTTTCTGGATCAATCCTAATACCATATTTATAAATAATGTGCCCTAAAATCTTTCCCTCTTCCGAACCAAACAATGACTTCTTAGGATTCAAAGAAATTCCATATTTTCTGCACTTTATAAATACTTGCCTTAGGTGATCTAAATGTTCTTGATCTGTTTTAGAAAAAACAGTTAAATCATCTACGTAAATAACCAGAAAATCATGTATCTCTTTAGCAAAAGCAATACCCATTTCTCTTTGAAATGTAGCTCCTGCATTCTTGAGCCCAAATGGCATTTTGACATATTTAAACGTACCCCACGGTGTAGTGAACGTTGTTTTATCCTGATCATCAGGATGAACCAGAATCTGGTTGTACCCTGAAAATCCATCCAGTAGTGATATTCTCAAAGATCCTACTACCCTTTCCAGAATGTGGTCCATTTTCGGCAGAGGATAGTTGTCTTGTAAAGAAACTTTATTAAAATTTCTTAAGTCGACACATAGTCTAATTTCTCCTATCTTTTTCCTTGTTGGTACCAGGTTAGAAATCCATTCTGAAAATATGATAGGAGCTATAATCCCTGCTTCAAACATCCTTTTGATTTCCTTTTCAATTGAGGGTAATAAAACAAGATTTATTCTCCTAAGCTTTTTTTTTAAAGTTTTATGGTCAGGTTTCAAAGGTATAGTTTGTTCAATGATAGATGTATCATAAGATTTGAGGTCTTCATAACTCCAGGCAAAATCATCCTGGAATTCTTTTAATAGTTCAACATATTTGAGCTTCTGATATTTTGGAAGAGACTTGGACAACTTGACCATTTTGGGAATTTCTGGGGTTCCTAAGTTGCATTCTTCCATATCAGCCTTGACAGGTTCCATTTTAGGTCTAAATGGAATATCATTTGAGTCAAAAAGATTTTCCAAAGGAGTTAATCCTTTGGGCAAGTGGTTATCTTTTAAATTGATGATTTCTGTTTCGTCTTCTATGATTTCATCATATTCCATGTGTTTCAAATTTTGTATGTCCTTTTCAGTGAATGTGGTCGGATGTAGCAGATGAATTTCATTTTCTCTTGAAATTTCTATTTTTTGTTCTTTTCCTTGATCAGATTCATTAATAGTTATATCTTCATCTATCTTACAGTTAGAAAACTCATTTTGAAGTGTCAAAAAATTATTGATTTGATTATTATTTACAAATACTTTCCAATTAAAAAAATTGTCTGGTATAGCAGGCCTATGCCTAATTTCAGCTAAAAACTGATGATTAGCGTCGAAAGGTAACTTGCATGTACTAGCAAACATCGCTAAACTGTGAGCATGCAAATTTTGTTTCCTGGGAATCTTGGCAAGTTGGGCTTGTAAAAATGTGTTGAGAATCTCTACAACTGTCTCTCGGTATTGTTTCAGTCTCATGTCTTTTGTTGAACATTCTCCTTTAATCTGTTGGATGATTAGTTCGGAGTCTCCTATGATTGATACCCTAATACCTCCTAGCTTCTTGACATGTTTAAGCCCTAATAAAAGAGCTTCATACTCTGCCATGTTGTTAGTGCATTTGAAATTCAACCTATAAGCATGACCCTCTGCATAATTGTTCTCAACATTATGTAACCAAATCCCAGCCCCTGCCCTTAGTCTATTTACTGAGCCATCAAACTCTAAATGCCATAGAATTTCATGTTCATAATCTTCATCAATTGTTTTAAAGTGTTTCTTGACAGGAGCTAGTTGTTTAGTTTCTTCAGGTATTTCTTGATCATCTGGTGTTTCTTTGTTTTCAGAGATTTCTTCAATTTTAATAGTGGTTTTGTTTATGGTTTCCAATTCTGGAGCTTCTATTTCAGTAGGGAGATCTAACTCAGCATTGTATAAAATGAAAGAATCCATATCAGAATGTACAGAGTAAACAGGGAAGTTTTCAGTCTTCTCATGGCTACTGACTAAGTACTTCATCAGGGTTTCTCTATATAACCTTTTAGGCTGACCAAATACTGAAATAGTTGCATATGACATGTCTAATTGAATTGATCCTCCAAGTTTAGCACCCCAAGATCTAGACAATAACATACCATATTTAGGTGGAATATCGGCAACTACTATGTCCATTAAAACAGACTTAGCAGGGTATTGTACCAAAGTGACACACAGATCTTTAATCAAACCTAAACATTTTACCTGACTAGAATCAAATGAAAACAAATCTTTGTACGGTCTGGTAATATCTAGATTCAATCTTTCCATTACTGCTTTTGGCATCAAATTGTGGGATGCTCCAGAATCAAGCATTGCATTATGGAGTATCTTATCATGAACATTCAGGCTTACATAAAATGGAGGAGTTCCTCCACTTTCTGGTTTGCCATTAACCTCAGGGCCAAAAAGAAGTTTGGGTTGATCATCAAGAATGTTTACTGAATCATCCAATCCAGTAATGTTAATGTTTAGGGACTTGGTAATCTGACTCCTATAGACATCATGTTTAGCCAATTCTGATAAAGGAACAACTATCTTGAGTTTGCCTATTTCAGCCTCTAGATTGAAAGGTTTTTCCGTTTGAGTTTTAGTGTTTTGCACAGTTGGGTTCTCTTTGTTTTTTGGGTCTTCAATGTTTTCCTCGTTTTCATGAATAAAGTTTTGTTTTGAAGACGTTTCTGGACTAACTTCTACTGTGTCTTCTGCATTTTCCACAAGCGGAAAAGTAGTAGATTGTTTTTTATTGATTGGTTGGTTGTCAGAGACATCTTCAATTATTGGATTTGAATGGTTGGGTTTTATCCTAGACAAAATGTGTACTTGGGGAATGTTTTGTACAGGGGGAATGTTGTGTTTACCTTTGACATTTTGTTTTGTCATTTTCTGTTGTTTCTCTGGCACATCAATCTGTCTACTTCTCAAGTTGTACTGTTTATGAACCTCGTAGATCGTTGTGTCATAGCCTTCCTTAAAATCAAAAGTCTCACCTGAATGAGTTTGGAATGTTTCGAGGATGTGATTCTCTTGATCACCTTGGGATAGGAAGACTTGTGGTTCATTTTCGTCATCAATCACATTGTTTATTTCTACATATTCTATAGGTTCTTCCGAAGTTGAACCTTTCACAAAGTTTTCTTGGAAAGGTGGCCTAATTTTTTGACCAGGGACATTCTTTCCACTATTTTGATTCAGATTCCTCCTAAAGTTCAGGTTGCTAGTAATATTATGATTGTCGGTAGAAGACTTTCTTTCAATGGTTTCCACTCTGTCTCATAATCTTTCCATACCTTTAATGATTACATCCAGCTTCCTTTCAAAAGCTGAAGGTTCTTCATTCATAGGCATTCTTCTCTGCCCTAGCTCTGGCCCGTTTTTCTATCAAATTTGCTTCTACACTCACCACTATGCTTTGCATTTCCTCTAGTGTTTGAGGAGCTCTTTCCCTAAGGGAATAAGCTATATCAGAGTCAAAACCATCTGGAAATTTAACCAACACAGTGTCAGGAGGGGTTCTTAAGTTTCGAGGAACTGCATTATATGATTCATTGAATCTTATAATGTAATATTGCACGGTTTCGTTAGGTCTTCTTCTTAATTTCTCAAATTCTGATAGGATCTGAAGAGGATCCTTCTTTTTCTCCCATCTATTCAAAAATGCCCTATACAAAGCTTCTAAATCAGCAATACTGTTTAGGGTAAGAGCTCTAAACCAAGTTCTAACTTCTCCAGTAAGACTCTGAATGAAAATTCTCATTCGGATATTATCAGTATCAATCTCATAAAACTCAAAGTAATCAGTCATTCTTTTGGTGTGTTGTTGAGCTGTGTAAGTACCTGATCCATCAAAAGGTATGATTTTACTCTGGTAATCCTAAGGTAAAGCTGGAGGGTTGGATGGTAACTGTAAAGGGGTGTATCAATTAGCCATTGGAAGATAAAGTGTTGTAATAGGAGTTGATGGTCTGGCAGGAGCAGCTGGAGGAGTAGAAGGGATAACAGGTGTTTGAAAAGTTTGAGAAAAAGTGACTGAACTTGGGATGCTTCAGTAATCATAGAAATGTTTGAACTTTCTTCAAAGGTTTGTTCAGACTCAATAGAGTTATGCAATTATCTATCAAGATGATGTGACACAAATTCGTATTGCAAATCTTCAAAGAACACTGGATCTGGAACTAATCTAGATAATTCAGTTTCAGAAAAGTTCAGAAACAAAGATGTTTCAAATCGTGCATCAAAAGGAATGTCATCAATATATATAATTTTCAGAGGACAAGATACAGATCTAGAAAGTGGTCTAGGACTTCCTATACTCTCCTGACTTCCTCTTTCAGAACTTTCTTGACTTCCTTGTCTTCTAAGAATCCTGGGAATCATATTTGGATTTTCAAATATTGGTGGTGGATTGGGGTCAGGGTTTGACCTAATATGTCGAATCCTTTCTGAAGCCAGTTTCCTAGACTATGTGTTTTTTTGAATTTTTGGTTTTAATTGAAAGAATAAATACAACTTCTACTAATTCTTCAAGAAATAATGATGCGTGATTGAGATTTTCTCAAAGAAATGTGTGTTTTTTGAAATTTTTTGGTTTTAATTAAAAGATTAATCACAACTTCTACAAATTCTTCAAGAAATAATGATGTGTGATTAAGATTTCTCAAAGATATGCGTTTTTTTGAATTTTTTGGTTTTAATTGAAAGATTAATTACAACTTCTACAAATTCTTCAAGAAATAATGATGTGTGATTAAGATTTCTCAAAGATATGTTTAAACTAGAGAATCTGATTGAAAATTTTGAAACTGAGATTCAATATATAAGCTAAATCAGAAATAGACTGAAGCAACATTTATTTACTTTTGCAATTGCAGAGCAAAAGCAATTTCAAAGGCTATCTGGCTGATCTTCAGATTCTGTCCATAGCTTATAAATCAAATAATAGTATTAATAAAATGATTCAGGCCCCCAGTATGGTCACCACTATGTTATCACTCAGGTTTTCCTAGAATTTGTGTAAGAGGAATGTATACCCGAGGTAACCACAAACCAACCTTTTAGATGTAGAATCTAGCCACTCTACATCTAGAGAGGGCTCTCTCTTTATGATTTATCTTTGTTCATGGAAGGTTTTAGGCTAGTTATAGATTCAAGAGTTTGTTTTGGGAAAATGGTTGAATCCACAAACTAAGGGCAAGATTGAGAGCTTTCAGTACATTGGGCTATGGAGTCAAAGGATGGATTTACTGGATTTCTATTCTAGCACAAGATGGTACTACAGGGCAAGATAGCTAGAGAGGGAGAAATCCTTAAAATTTAAAGTGGATGGGATGATTTTGAAGGGATGAAAGGAAACTAAGAGTCTTTCACCATGTCCAAAGGAAAGAAATGAAATGACTACAAACAAAGAGCAATGAAGAATCCCTTGTTATAGTAACCAACAGTGTTTAAATTAGTAAAGCAAGAGCATTTAAGAATTCATGCTTATAACTAATTTGGAAGAAAACATAAAAAATAATAACATTTGGAAACAGAGTACAATTAAGCAAATTCTATTTCAATCTCTTATGCAAATTATTCAGGAATGGATATGATGGTATTATGTCTTTAATATTATTAAAGCAAGAGCATTTAAGAATTCATGCTTATAACTAATTTGGAAGAAAAAATCAAGAATAATAACATATAAAAACAGAGCACAATTAAGAGAATTATGTTCCAATCTCTTATGCGAATTATTCATAAATGGATATGATGATATTATAGACTGATATAAAATTTCAGAGAAAGGGTAGCAACACTTATTGAACTGTTGTCCAACACATGAATCCTGCAACAAGTCCTGTGCTCTAAATCCTCATCCATCCAAGCCACGAAAAATTTCTCCAAGTGTTTTTATTCTGAAGTTTCAATGTTACAGCCAAGTAATGGAATCCCCTTTCAATGCTTCCAAGACTGGAGTATTTATACCAATTCTAAACTAAAATATCTTGAAACAAATATCAAAATTGGTTCACAAATCTCTCCAACTATTTACATAAATAGAACTTAATTAAAGGACACTCAAACTAATGCATCCATTTGGCACTATTTTGTATGGATAGGTGATGACAAAGAGAAGAACTCGAATTTGATCCAACTCTTAGTTGATGATGAGGCATCCAAG
>APFE031574588.1:48712-82642 GCA_000404065.3 Pinus taeda | reverse complement strand
TTAGCATCCTAGAAATTTATATCTATGGATTCATTAGTATATCCTTATATCAATCTCTTAATAGATTTTTTATCATAAACCCTAGATACACACATCAAATTCCAATAATTTGACCAGAATAGGGTTTCAATAATGGAGAAGCTGATGCACCTAGGGTTTCATTCCTAGGATTTTACATTGACTATTTCAAGGGTTTTGTCATAAACCCTAATTCATCAAACCCTAAAATTATAGTGTTTCATCATTTATCCTAGATATCATCAACAAACCCTAAAAGGTTTGCGTTCCTTCATAACATTACTAAAATCCTAATCATCAAGAGAGTAGGATATCACTATATGTTCCAGAATTTATCAATAAACCTTAGGTAGACTAGGGTTTCATTATTATTGTCAACATGCCCTAAGCATCAAAAGGTAAGGGTTTTGCAGCGAACCATAATGGTTAGGGTTTCACCAAAATGAACAAATGGTAAGAGATAGTATGACAATGGTAGATTTATCTAGTTATTAATCACCCTAACACGAATCTTTATGACTCAAAACCCTAAACATAAGAAAGTTAGTAATCGAAGGAAAAATTCAAAATGATTGCATCTTTGAATCAAGAATAACTACTACAAATCCTGTACTTTTATAAATACCTTGAGTTTCCTCTTTTACAAACCTTGAATGGCTCCCTCTTCATTATAACAACATCTTCATGGCCCATTTTTATGTGATTCAACTTGTGCCCTGGGAGCTAACCTGATTTAACAAGTCACCATTCTTAATATATATACCTGCAATAATTATTTACAAGCATATCCAAAATATATGAGTAGAATAGTGTAATTATTATATAATTTTTCCATTACATTTTGAGGATTGAATTTCAAGGGATTTTGAATACAAACCTTAAATATATCTAAGGGAATTATATCAAAATTTAGATATCATTCAATTATATATATATATATATATACACTCCCATATATTAACAAGTCGTATCACAATGAAAATTTGCAAGAACTAAAATCTCAAACACTTTAATGAAAATCTCAGAATTACATACCTCTGTCTTTGATGATGAAGGATTGATGTTCCATAGAGCTTGTTTCTTATTGAAAACATATTTTTATATATTTGAGATATAAAGAATAGAGATAATACTTAGCTAATTTTCATGAGATCTTCAATGATTCTTCCATAGGCTGGTGCAAGTTAGATTGAAGAAATTCTTCTTCCAGATGTATACAAAAATGCCAAGCTTGCTTAAAGAGTTCTATATTTGAGATTCATTCTGGTTTATTATTATAATATTGTGAAGGCTCATCTTTCCCTTGTGCAAAGGTCTCCTTTCAGTGTTGACTATAGTCCTTATGATGATAGTAGCTTCTAATAAGTGAGGAACATTCCAATATTGTAATTTGGTCACAATCACAGAATTCAAGGATTCAAATTTCTTCTTATGTTACTCATAAGATTCAGCTTCTTTGAGTATAGTGACACGCATTCCAAAATCTTTAAATTATTGTTCTTAGATCTTTTATGTAGAATTATGCACAACACCTCACAGAAGTCTCGTCTCCTTCTTCTAGGTGGTTGTAGTTTCAATTTTTTACCTTTATAAAACTTCTAAACAGATCGGTTCTCACTAATCATCAAGTGAAATTTTTTTAGTTTCTTCTTGTCCACAATGACATGCTCCTTTTCATCCACAAACATTTACAATTTTTTTGACTTTTTTGGATCTCTCAGATGATACAATATTCATATTTTTTTATAGTGATTTCAGACCTTTATACTTGAGCATAAAACTGTGATTTTTCTTTCAAGTATTTCAACTTTTTCTAGGATAGTAATCTAGCCTCTCAAACTCTAAGAATGATCCTAATTAACTCTTTAAATTATTTTCCTCTCCTTGCTCAGGGTCGTGGCCTAGTCACTATGGTATTAGCTCACAAATATGCCCAGAAATTTGTTCTTCTTTCCTTTAGTAGCTTGGTCCTAGTTAATTGATTTTTCTCCCTTTTCTTGAAGCCTTCTATCATTATAGTGACCTTCTAACTACTCATATGCCAATGAACCAAGTTCTGATACCATGTTGAGAAATCTAGGGCAACATAGTTCGGGCTTCTTATTAATTATATTTCTCTTTTACTTAAAAAATTCTTGTGATTAATTACTTCTTCTTCTTTGTTATCACATTCTACATCATCAAGTCAATTTCCAAATCTTTGAAGACAACAAGAGAACACAATATGTCAGTACTCAACCAGGGAAAAGCCCTTATGAAGGGGAAGATCCAACCAAACTCTTCTACTAGTAGATTCAGCCTAAATTGAGACAACCAAGACACTTTTGACCAGACAAAAGACCTTCCTCACTCTAGAACATCAAGTAATCCCTTCTCCTTCTTATGTAGTCCTTGGTCTAAGTATTCCATCATGCACCTTTTGTTCCTACAATATTTATCATTCCCGTTGTATTTGAGGCAAAATATAGACTCCATAGGTCTCTCCTTTCTTCACTATAATAACTCATTCATTGTGATGATAAAAGACTTCAGTTAGATTCATTTTATCTACCTTTTCTTCATCCCAATTATAGATCACTTATTTCACCTCTTCAATAGGTTGAATAGTTCTTGTATATATATACTCTTATTGTGTGAGGATGTGACCCTTTAAGGAGGAAGACTTTCAACTGCTTGAGGCTGACATTAAGTGTTTGAGGGTGACGTGATGACGAAGGTGTTAATATTCTAAAATACATGAAATAAATTTCTTTCTTTGACATAATGATCCCAAGAAGGGTGTAGAATATAATGATAATGACAATGACTCAAAACATAAACCTAGAATCTTACAATGGATGCTTTGACCTATTAGCATGAAACCCATGCTTTAATATGTCAATAAAAAAAAAAAAAAACTTTCTTTTAACAAACATAATTATAAAGACCAACACTAGTTACATTCTTCAACAGTACAAGTGTCATCACAATGTCATATGTTTCCATGTGTCATGTCACATTACTTATGGAATGTAATGATGTAATTATCAAAAGTAAAAGGAAAAATGTAATGTATTGAAGTCTAAGAGTCACATGTGGAATATGAAAAATCACATATGGACAAATGAGTCAAATAGAAGTTCAAAAGTCATTTAGAAGTCCAAGAGTCATGAGGGAAGTTCAAGAGCCATAAGGATATGAAAGGTAATTCCTCTTATTATAAGAGAAACCTCATAACTCAAGCAAAAGGATTTTTGGCTTCTTCAGCTTGGCGTAGGAGAGAATACTATTCCTTAGAAGAAAAAAGTGCCTTAATGCTCCACTATTGGAGCTAGTGTATCACCATTGCAATTGGGTACATGGATATTTCACCTAAAAATTAGAAGCTCATTGAGCCAACACATTTTCATGCATTGTCGCAAATATTATAATATTATTCTTTGGATATTTGTAGTATATGTTATGTTCATAACTACTAAAGAAACTGAATTTTATTATTATTATTAATATTTTGCACAATCTTCTTATTATTCATATCAAAAAGTAATTAAATTGTTTATTTTTTATTGCTTTTTATTCTTAAGTATTGAAATTGAAATATTTTATTGTGGTTTACATATATATATTTTTAGCATGGAAACAAAGTGTAATTTCATTCATCAAGATAATGTTAAAATTACATTTTGTAGAGGCACACTCTAGGTGCTTTTGTGAGAAGAAAGATATATTAGATTTGTGACCCACATCAAAGTTTTATTGTTTGTTCATAAAAATACATTCTGATAAAGGGAGGGAATAAAATAGCACTTTAATTTATTAACTGAATTTCCAAAGTCTACTTTTTGTACCCTGATGCTTGTTTGCTATTTATATCTAATGACAAATCTTGTTTTTCATCCTTGTCCTGAGGATAAACCACAATAGATGATGAGGATAAACTACAATAGATGATTAAAACATTGGTTGAAAAACCAAGATATGATTATTTTTTCCAAAATACATGACAGAGTACAGAAAACTGAAATCCTTGAAAGTGATTGCAGGGCAGTGTTTTGGCTTCATCACCAACAGCTATCCGGTCTGTGTAGACACAGCAACCTGCACTGTCAACGGAGATTACGTGCGTAGGCAAACTTTCAATTGCAGATTTCGATGCAGGAGGAGGACCACGGTTGAAATTATCATCATCAAGAACAATGATTTCATTTTCATCTGCTGCATTCAAAGGAAACGCAGACACAATATCATCATCCAAATTCTTCTTCAATATTCAGGGAACTATGATTTGGATTTTGTTGATTGCCTGAAGTTCCTAGTTCAGAAACAGAATTTGGATCATCAGCAGGGTCCGGATTCGAGGAAATACTCCGTTCTTCATCTTGAGCTTCCTGCGAATCACCCTCCTCTGAATCCCATAGGCCGAATTCCACTTTCAACCCATTTACTGCATAATAGAAAGTCTCAGTTCCACCAGTAGTTTCGTTTCTGAAATCAATATTTTCGTCCAAAGAAGAATGGTTTGGAACCCCGATTCTTATGAAATGTTTAACCAGACAAAGCAAGTATTTGCGATAAAACTCCATCGTGTTTTTGTCTTCTCTGCCTGGAATAAGCAATTCATGGCACTCACACTCGCCCGAAGTCGTTATGTATTTCAACCATTTACCGCATGCTAAGACTCTGTTTATCCACTCTCATCTGATTTCAGTGTAAATCTGTACGCGGGGCTGCTCCATTTTCACTTATTAAAACGAGTCTCGCACTCACTTACTCACTCCAGGATTGTGGTCTATTCAAAACATGCATAGAACCCTGCGGCTTATGCGAATACTCACATCAAATTTTTGCTTTCCAAAGGGGAACATGTGTTAATATATCAACTCTTACTATGTCACATAGGTCAAGATGGTTAACTCAACGTCGACGTAGACAGATGGTTTACCAATTTTTTTTTAAATGTGATGTTATTACATTTAATCACTGATTTTAAAAGCCTTCTAAAATAAAAATATGTAGATCGTGTGCAGTTGATTGTTGATATTTATTTTGTTTTTTAATTTAATGATTATATTGGAATAGTTATTAGTCCCTTCCCTATGGGCCTGGCAGGGACTATAGCAATCGGTTTTGGTCGGTGACCATTAGTTCAACGCGAAAATCCATACAACTATTTCAAATTAAAACAAAGTTCCATCGAATGACACGAAAACCAAAACGATATTTTTTATTTGTTTATGCTTTTAACCAATCACAACGATGTTCATCTTATTTGGCCTCAGTACGAGGTATACCATCTGAAAAGTTAGGAATAAGTTAGGAAAGCAGTTCTGTTAATTAACACAGTGTCGCCTGCCTGAAGTAATGCTATCGCAAAGATAGCATTAGTTCCCTAACATATAATGTTAACATTTTACGGGGAATGCTATGGCATAGGTTAGGTTCTATGTTGAAGTTGCTGCCACTTGTTTCCATGTGTCTGCGTGCATGTTCTGATTCTACGCCATAAAAACGAGGAGGGCCGAACCAAGCGCAAGGGTATTCCATTTTTCTTCCCACTTACTCTACTTTTACTTGTGCTTGTGCCTTCTGCAGTTTCATTGATGTTGTTGTGTTTTCAGGTGTAGGGCGTCCATCGCCATTATGCTTCATCTGCAACGGTGCAAGTAATTACTTTATGCGTTCTATTCCCAAGCAGGCGGATTTACATCCTGATCTTCAACTCCTGCACAAATGCAACGTTGAAAGGTATTATCTTGTTAATCAAGTACTTGAACTAAGATTTTTTTGACTATTTTTTTTCTATTAAGCATTAATACCTGCAAAAGTAGACGAAAGACTGTTAATACACAACACATTTTCTCTGAGACATATAAGATCAATTATTTGCTGTCCTGTTATAGGCCTGTAACAAAAAAGAAATTCAAAGAAGATGATGCAAAGCGGCTTAACCTGTCAATTATTCATAGCGATTTTTCTCTGAGACATATAAGATCACCTTTCTTTAGTTTAGAGACACACTCACGGTGGGCATCTTTCTCTTTTCATAGTCAAGATCAAGAAGAATTTGTTAGGGCCTTGATCAATACATACCTGTGTGCACCTTCAACACAGTAACCAAGCAACCGCACCAAACATTTGTGCCTGACTCTTCCAATAGCTTCAACCTCAACTCTAAACTCCTTCTTAGCCTGACCCCTGTACAGCATTCTAATTGTTAATAAAATTCAAAGAAACAGTAGCCGTTGTTTTAACTTGAAAGTGGCTTTTGTTGTCAGCCCAGAATAGAACATGTTTCCAGTTTGCTAAATTTTGCAGATCTATAGCTCAATATTACATTAAGGTCACTGCTTCTCTACTAAATATAACTAGGCTGCTCTAAGGAGCCATTAAAGCATCATACAAATAACAAAATGGATCTTTCTATAATAGCTTTTTAACAGTCGATCGAAAGGGTTTCGAATTTAATGGAAATTGCATGCGTTACTTGTTGTTTAGCAGGTTCTTTACAACGACAGAACGATGGGCATCTTTCTCTTTTCATAGTCAAGATCAAGAAGAATTTGTTAGGGCCTTGATCAATACATACCTGTGTGCGCCTTCAGCACAGTAACCAAGCAACCGCACCAAACATTTGTGCCTGACTCTTCCAATAGCTTCAACCTCAACTCTAAACTCCCTCTCAGCCTGACCCCTGTATAGCTTTCTAATTGTTAATAAAATTCAAAGAAACACTAGCCGCTGTTTTAACTTGAAAGTGGCTTTTGTTGACTGCCATGGTACTACCTAATTCCTCTACTGAAATCCACAGTGCAGGTAGAAACTAGAATTTGGAAGTTTATCCTTTTGTCTGTCTACTGTTTCATCAATGACTGCCATGGAATTCATGCCACAGTTGCCTCCAATCGAGCTCTTGAAGAACAATCAAACACATTCCGCCAAATTCAATAATCGTAAACACGCCAATGACGCTCCCAGCTCTGGTGCAAAGGGCAAAACCAATAAGAAAAGCATGCAGGAATAACAATGGCCAAAGAATTATTCTTGTCAAATCAGTAGTCTATGCAAGGATGACATATTAAAAGGAAGCACTGGAGATTTCTGTGGTTATGCAGCAGGAGGCCATCAAGCACATGCTATTCAAAGGCATTAACCAGCAGCAGGTCTACCTTCCGCGGGCTATAGCGCTCTTCAGGGTGGACAGGCACGTGTAATACATGTAGGTGGTTTGTTTGAATGACCGCCACGGCAATACACATGATGTATTGATCTATCCACCCTGTCATAAACATCAGATTAAGTTATTATAATAAAGGAAGCGTCTCGAAAGCTTAGATTCGTATCCATCATTCAAAGCCTTGCCAGCACATTATGTTCAGTGTTGACTGATTGCTACCTCTTATTATTCAATTTATACAGCAAAGCAATTGAGGGTTTAAGACGCATAGTTGTACTGCAATATAATATATGTAGCGATATCTACTCTTTAATCAAAATTTGAGCTTCGAAAAAAAAATATTTAGCGTATTTAGTTGTTGCTGTTAATATTGATTACATAAAACTTGATTACATTGAAGCTTTTATGATTACATTGAACCTTTTATGCAGTATATGGTATTTATTTTTTCATTTAGTTATCCGCTCAAAATAATTTTTAATGTATAAATATATACTATTTGACATTACTAAATAGAATACTGAACTCACACTAACGCTATTTGATTTTACCAAATATAATACTAAACTTACTAACCATAAATACATGGGACACCGGCCTAAGGGCACCGTGGATGGACTCAAAACTGATCACCTAAGATCATCTTGTCAGCAAATATTTCAGAGTATTGTTACGAACCTAATTTATACCCATCTGAGAAGCCCTCTTCAAAACTGATCACCTAAGATCATCCTGTCAGCAAATATTTCAGAGTATTGTTATGAACACTGTTCGTAGGCCTACATTCTTCACAAGGAAAGCACTTGCTACCGCAGTACGTGATCTACCTTGTACTGATTGCAGCTTCAAAATGCTCTGTTCGCAACGACATTTCACCGGCGAGTTTCTTATGCAACTCTCAAACAATCACCCTACTAACAATGGCGGCCACTGATCAATGTCCACATTGTATCAGAAGTGGCTGCAAATGTCTAACCATAGTTTCATCCTCTAAGCCTGGATGCATGTTGAAATTACTGGGAAAAGCTCAAAAATCTTAGCGGTTCCCTGTGGAGCTTTGCTCCATGATTCTCGCATAGTCTTCTAACAACTCGCTTTACGCTGACCGGCCTAAGGGCACCGTGGATGGACTTGGCTCTTACGCTGCGGGCTGGGGCAGGGACTAGCTGCCCTGCAGCCCCTCTTGTCTTATTTATTAAAACAGTTTGACAATCAGTTATTTTTCATTCGAATATTTATTGATACATTTAAAATAAATACATTACTTAGTTTTAGATAAATATTAACAAATTCAAATAATATTTTTGTTGGAGTTGTGAATTCATTTTCAATTAATCTCAAATATTTCGAGTACTCAACCATGGTAAATGGCCATCAAAAATTGAATTAACTATTGCTTAGCCTATGCGCTGAATTTGACCATCTCAGTTACAAAAATATATAATTAAAAAAAATATATACCCTTTTACGTACATGAAAATGTAAATAACATTTTACTCACACAACTATTTCAGTTATAACTTGACATGACTTCACCAAGTACAAATAGGGTGCAAAGTCTATTGCTACAACACATCTAGGATCCATGTCAATGGGCTACATTGTTACAATAGTGAGTGGGCTACATTGTTATAATAGTGAGTGACCTGTAAACTCTTTCTTATCGTTTGTTAACGTTATTAATATTTAGAATATTAAAAAGTATGAAGCTTTATCAAATTCAACCATATTGTTATAACTTCTTATAATTGTCGTTTCTTATAATTGTCGTATCACTCATATGTTAGGATTCAACTCTAAGCACTTTATTTGTGTAATAACTCTAATGGGCCGAGTCATAGTTATAGTTAATTAGAAAGTAAATAAAACGCGCATTAATAATTGTACGTGGTTGATTCTCATTAGAGAAAAGGGACCACAATTTGTTGTAAATAGGTCATAGTTAATAAATAGAGTGGTTAACCCTTGTTATGCAAGGGACCACTAGTAGTTAGGGTTTTGGATGTTATTTATCTATAAATAATCTTAGTTAGTAAAAGAAATATCATCGAGTCTTACTGTAATCAAGCTATGCTCTGCCGAAGGTTCTCCCCACGAAGAGGCAAGTGAACATTAAATCTATTTCTGAATAATAGAATACTTGTTGTTTTTCTCATTCTATTTTGTGTTCTGGGCTATATTTCCTTGCATTTATGGCATTCTAGAATTTCTCGCAGGTCAGGAGAATAAGAAGTGGTATTAGAGCACTTTCCAGGGCTGGTTGTACCTCCAATTTTTGCAGAATTATTTTTAGGCTAGGGATGTGTTCACACGTCTTTAAAACATGAGATATGTCATTGAGTTCATAAACCCACAGATTTGGGGAGGCATGCATGCATGAACTAGAAGAGGTGGTCACACTTGTTGGACTCCCTTGTAACCTCTATGGGTACCCCTTCAACTAGTACTGCATTAGATAGAGCCACACACAGACTGAACTTCCACCTACCCTTGGGTATATTAGAAGCTCCACACACTCACTTGAAACCTTGCCTTAGATAAGCCTTAGATAACACTCATGGAGATTACTCACACATATGATAGGGTAGTCAGGTAGTACAACTAAGGGTATGGCTAATCCTCCTTAGTTAGTGCCATGAATGATTGGGTTGAGTACTGTTGTTGAACCCCTATTTATATTGTAATCTGCAGCACCTAACACTACTTTTTGACTGTAGTTCCCTCTGCTATTTGAATATGATCCACTACCTTATCTTCCATACCATATCCAAGAGTTGAGGTTCTGTCACCGTAGTGCAAATCAGATCCAGCAGTTAGGGTTCTACTGCAGTTGTACAAACCAGATCCAATAGTTGGGGTTCTTCCACCGTCGTGCAAATCATACTTAGGAGTTGGGTTTTCATAGTGTTGATCAGACTCTTTGTGCAATGAGGCTTCCTACTACAATATTTCAGGCCCTATTTTCTTAGGACATTAGGCAGGATCAATTTTTCTGGAATTTGGCCACTACAATATTGATCAACAATGAGTAAAACTCCTTTCGTAGTTTAAAAATAAAATAAAATGGTGCGCTTGCTAGAGACAACCCATAATATTGAGCACAACAAGTCGGTCACAATGGTATCACTCACTTTTAAGCCCTATTTTTTTTCGTGGACCCAACGTTTTTCCCAACGTAGCCTCAAGTGATCCACATCATTAGAATCACGACTTTCCCTCTTTAAAAGCAGACTACTCTTAAGTAAGTTCAAAAAAATTTCTCCTGGATTGGTATATGCAAGGTACCAGATCTGAAGTTATGGTTGCAGAAAAGGCACTTGAGAGGGTCAATAACATTGAAGAAAAATTTGACACATTCAAGGGCATAATTCTCAAAAAACCCTGATGTTTATCATCCCTTCTAGGCCTGCCTCATATGCAGGAGCGTAGTGTTGATGCGGACATAGAAGTAGAATCCATCCATCATATTCACTTCCACGGAAATCACTGCTCTTCCCACCATCAGACACCCAAGCTAGACATGTAGAAATTTGATGGGTCTAACCTTGTAGTATGGGTAGCACAAATGGAACCATATTTCACCCTTAATGACATCTTGGAAGATAAAAGTAAAGTACATATGGGAGCCCTTTATTTGGACCAAGAGAGATGGAAATGGTGGCAGTGGCTTTGAAAATGTTAACCAAGGAACTTGATTTGGAACATTTTATCAAAAGCCATAAGTGATCTCTTTGATCGTGAATCTAATTTTCGGTTTGTCTCACTAAACTTAGGCAAACAACTTAGTAAAGGGCTACATTGTAGCCATTGACAAATTGGCCATCAAAACAGATGGTCTAGCATATGAAGTCTACTAAGAGTGTTTCATCAGTGGCCTAAAATAAGCCATTTGATCTCATTTCAGGATGCACCACCCAACTACTTGGATGGATGCCTGCAAAAAGCCCTTAGAAGTGGAAATTGTCTTAACCTCCCATTCCAATCATGCAAATTTTGTTGCAAAGGCATGTCCCACTACATTTTAGGGCCCAACCAAAGCATGTAAGGTTGAAAGGGTGTCACCAATAGAAATGCCCGAAAGAAGAAAACAAGGATTCTACTACTCTGTCATGACAAATACTCTCCTATACATAAATGCAAGGAACTCAAATTCTTTCAAATTGATGCCACTCATAACGGTTCACATGAGGATGCTCCATCGCTTAAGGTTCTCGAGGAAAAAGTTTGGGAAACCCAAACCGACAATGAGCTCACTGCTACACTAGATAAGATGATTATCTCACTACATCCTTTGGCTTCCATTTCTTCACCTCAAACTCTCAAAATTTGAGGCTTTAGTAGACATCCACCGATTGTGGTATTGTTGATAGTGGAAACACTCATAACTTTAATTATAAGAAAGTCACAAAATTTGTTCATTTCTTTGTGCAGGGGAAGCTAATTTCCAAGTGCTTATTGCTGATGGGGGGACCAAGAAATGTGAAAGCCGAAGTGAAAATATTAAACTTCAGATGGGAGACTACCACCTAAAGATCCACATGTTTTCTATTGAAATGGGTGCTTGTGATATTGTCTAGGGTTTTGAATGGTTTTGCACACTAGGCTTGATCACAATGGTTTCTATGAATTATATATGAGCTTTAAGAAGAATGAGCACATTCATACATTACATGGACTCCAGGAAGGTTTTCCTACTATCATCAATTCACATCGAATCCACTACTCCTAATATTTGTCCTCAGATGCAATAGTTCTTAGCTCAACACTAGTAGGTATTTGACAACGTAAAGAACTTCTACCCTCTAGGGGTGAACATAATCATAGCATCCATTTGGTTTCGTGGACCCAACCACCTACTATGCACCCATACCGATATCCTTTTGCCCAAAAGAATGAAATTGAAAAAATCATCAATTAACTCCTTCAAGCTGGTGTTATTCATGCCAACATGAGTCCTTATTCATCACCAGTTGTGATGGTGGTAAAAAAATATGGAGAATGACGCATGTGTCTATACTTTCAGGCCATCAACAAGCTCATTGTCAAAGAAAAACTCCTATTACAGTTGTTGATGATGTTCTTAATGAACTGCATGGTGTTCAATTCATTACTAAGACAGATCCTCTCACTGGCTATCACCAAATACGCATGAAGGACATAGACATTCCCAAGACTTCCTTCTGAACTCATGAAGGCCATTATAAATTCATGATCATGCCATTTCATCTTTGTAATGCTCCATCTACTTTTCAAAGCCTCATGAATCACCTACTGAAACCATATCTTTGAAAATTTGTCCTTGTTCTTTTTTATGACATTCTAATATACAACCTAACTTGGGACAAACATCTTTACCATGTAGACCTAATCTTGCAACTGCTCCCGAATTACAAATTATTGGTCGAATTGTCCAAGTTCTCTTTTGGCGTAGAAGAAGTCGAGTAATTGGGACACATTGTGGGTCATGAAAGAGTGAGGGTTGAGCCAAAAAAGATACAAGCAATGCAATAATGGCCTCAACCAAAAACCTTCAAGAGTTTTAGGGGATTCTTGGGTTTCACTGGCTACTAGCACAAATTTGTCTGCAATTATGGTCGCATTACTAGACCCCTCAATAATCTTCTCAAGAAAACTTCATTTCTCTGGATTGATGTAGCACAATAGGTATTCGTGGCACTTAAACATGCCATGTGCTCCACTCTCATATTAGCCCTACCAGACTTGACCCAACCTTTTGTGATTGAATACCATTCTTCCAATACTTGTATCAGTGTAGTATTAATGTGGGAAGGCTGACCATTGGCCTTCACCAGCAAACAACTGACTTGAAAACATGTAAGTCAATCTACCTATGAGAAAGAAATGATGGCTATCTTACATGCAGTAGACACCTGGTGACCATACTTGTTGGGGCGATGTTTCCAAATCTGCATGGATCATCAAAGCCTAAATATTTTTTTGAGCAACGTCTACCATTGCCATAGAAACAATAAATGGCTTGCCAAAATGTTGGGATATGATTAAGAGGTAATTTACAAGAAACAACGTCACAATGTAGTAGTTGATGCTTTATCATGCCAATTTGAGGGTGAAACCACCCTGCTATCAATCTCCTACCGATATTAGATTGGATTGAAGAGACCCGTAAGGAATGGTTCTCCCACCCCTCTCTCTTCCAACTTATTAATAACTTCAGAGAATATCTTACTTCCTCAGCCGGTTACTCTTGGAAGGATAATATTCTCCAGTACAAGGATCGAGTATTTATATCACTGACATCCACCCTCAAAACCCGCATTTTGGAAGAATTTTACTCATCTCCAACTGCAGGGAATTCAGGCTTTCAGAAGACTTATTCTCACACTCATCATTGTTTCTTTTGGATTGGCATGAAAAATGAAATTCTTACTTTTGTAGAGAAATTGATGTGTGTCAAAGGTACAAAGTGGAGAAAATTAAGTTACTGGGAACCTTAGCACCATTTCCATTCCATGTCTTTATCTGAATAGATGTCTTAATGGATTTCATTATTGGTCTTCCAAAGTCAGGAAAACAATATGTCATCATGGTGGTTGTGGACACAATTTATAAATATGATCATTTTTGTGCTCTACCCCACCCATTTACCCCCACTTTGGTGGCTATATATTTCATGGACAAGATCCTCCAAATGCATGGCATGCCGGCTTCCATTGTGTTTGATTGCAACCCCACTTTCACCAGAAACTTTTGGCAACAACTTTTGAAGCTACAAGGCACAAAATCCCAATTAAGTACTGCTTATCATCCCCAAATCGATGGTCAAATAGAAGAAATTAACAAATGTTTGGAGACATATCTTAGGTGTTTCATGAGTTGGAATTGAAATTCTAATTTGTGGTTGAGTGGCCAAATAGGACCCATCTAGAATATTCAAATAGACCAAGAAAATCATACAACTCAAAACACTTTTAGATATATATTAAAACATGTTAATTTCCTAATATTTAATCACAAATTATCTTAAAACACTTAAAATAAATGACTTGGAAAATAATAATGATAAACCCATATGATCATGAAAATTGTTATTAATGTATGGTTATGGAGCTACAATATATGGTAAAGAGTTACGAAATATGGTAAAATAATGAAAATGAGGGTAAAAGAGGATGGCATTTTGGAGGCCCAACATTTCCCCCCAACTTAAGATGTTGTATGTCCTCATGCTATTTTGCATTGATTCCTTAATCATAAGTTGAGATTCTTGAAACATTTTTCTTCTATATCAACTTTGGCTTTGTATTGATTCTCTTTTAACTTTGAATAATCATATGATTTGATAACTTTATTCTCTTTGCAAAGTGTACTTTGGAAAACATTGGGTTTCAATCTATTTTTTATGGTTGGTTCTTGTGTGACAACAAAAAAATTATGAGTATTGGTTCTTGTAACAATACATTTTTATTTTTGTTGTATCAAAATACTTGAAAACATTGAGAATTTGTTTTTAAGGCCACATAGTGGTTGTCAACTATTTAATGAGTTTATCAATTTATCATTGTAAAACACATAAATGTTTGGAATCAAAATGCAATAATAGTCAATTGGGGAAAATATGTTGGTTAGGATGAAATGAAAGGTGACATGTGAATATGAATTGATATCTCTTCCCACCAGCTAAAGGTGTTTTTAGTTTTTGGAAAATGAGAAAAGGAATATAAATGTGTTGAGGGATCTTCCAAAATCATAATTTCAATATTTATGGAATTACATGATTAAAGATTAGAAAACAACATACCTTCACATACCTGAAAAGTGGACAAGCTATGTATATAGAAGAGTGTGGTCGCTGTTGCTCGATCATGGAATGTGAAGTAAAAGAATCTCATCCGTTTTTTCTTTCTCTTTGTTGTATGAAAAAAATATGCATATAATTTCAAATTGGAATATTTATTGTTATGGCTGTTGAATACTGAGTTGAGTCTTGAGGCAAACTACGAAAATAATATAGTCTTCATTCATTCCCACTCAGTCGCATAATTCTTATCTATGTGAATATATGTGTTGATGTTGAACATAGAAAAGAAATTGTTGGATTAGTAGCCAATAATGAATTCCATAAACCAACATGAGACTACTCACCATTGATGCCAATGAGAGTCAATATTCCTAAGTACATCCTATTAGGTAAAAATAGATGTGTCATAGTCGAGTCACCTAGAAGATCCAACAAACAAGGGACATTCATTTATTCTCACTATTCATTGGTGACAGAAATTTCCATTAAGGCAAGCCTCATGGTATTTGAAAGATCTCTAGCATTGATCTCAGATGATGTGTAAGAGTTGATGGGTCAATAATTGTTAGAAGGGAGGCCTTAATGAATCCTCCATCATCTAAACCATGTATAAAATAATAATTTGAAGGACCATAGATGAAATACTTTCATTATGGAGCAATTTTTATTTGACAGAAAGGAAGAGGAAAGTGGGGTTACTCAACTTTGTAGTGATCAAAATGATTTTATTCTTTTGGGTTAAGGGTGAGATGGAAATTTATGTATCAATTGTAGGCTTAGAATGAATAGCAATGGTAAAATTGGTATTTGAGAGGCCTTGTTTAGTATTAATGGTGTAATGGATCTAATTTGGCATGGAATGAACATGTTCTTCTGAAAGAAACATGGTATTTAAAAGGCACTCATGGATATAGTGATATTATTTCATCATCCTTGAACCTGAAAAAAATTAGTACTTTTCTAGAATAAAATGTAAATTTGTTGTGAGAGAGAGGTTAGTAGTCTATCTTCATCTGATATATACATAAAAAATTGAAATAATACTAATAAAACAGATTCAATTAAGAAAACTTAAATGCACCTTACCTCTTTAGAAATCAGTACCTTGGACTATGAGTTGGTGTTTTGTTGGTAACAACTTCCATTTTCTATTGTTCCAAATTCTTAAGAAGAATCTCTCAATTTTGAAGCTGACAAATTGTTTTGTAGCTACCAGATTGTGATGATTCTACAACTACAGTTCTACAATTTCAGATATTGTTGTTGAAGAGATAAATTTACATACATGTATGCCACAACTAACACAACGCCAATTAAAGTTCCATGCGTTGCTAGCACAAAAATAACAAACCCTCTGGAGACTAAGACTTGTGAGATGGGAATAAAAACAACTGCCAAAGAATAAGACGCATGAATCTGATCCCTGCTAGAAACAAGTTTTAGCTCGCATCTGATCATGATCAATTTAAATTGATATGTGACCAAAAAATCAAATCATTGCACTACCTTGCCACTTTACTAACTTGGACATTTTTCCAATTAGTGCATTCAAATTTATTTGAAGGTTTTTTATCAAGCCGAAGCTTGAATGCTTCAAAATTGGATGTCAGACCTCTAAATTTTCCATGTTAAAGCCATATTCGCCATCATTTTACCAATGTGGTTCATTTCATTTACTCTCTCAACACTTGTTTCATTTTATTGTTCTGAATCTTATGTAGGATTTTTTAATGGTTCAAATTTTAAAAATCGTTAATATTTTTTATTAAATATATTATATATATATATATATATATATATATATATATATATATATATATATTGCGTGTGTGTTTATTTTATTTAAGAATGATTTGTTAAGTTTTTTTAAATTTATTTATTTCTATTTTATTGGAAAAAAAATAAAAACATGTTAATTTTTTTTGTGAAAAATATTTTTTTTTTTTAAATTTAAAGTAAAGACTTTACTTAAAAAAAAGGAAAAGTTTCATGAATTTTAATATAGCTATAAATGAAATTTGGATATTAAATTGTGAGTATTTAGAATGAATGATGAATTTATATCTCCTCTCCAAGTTTTATATCTATGAGTTTTATTGCAAAATTTCAAAGCTAGCTTTATTCAATTTTCCGTTCTAATCTTCTAGGTGGCAAAAGGCACAAGAACAGAGCATACTCAGGAATTTGTCAACTCTTTATTCTTTTGAAATGTAAAATTTAAAAAAATAAAGTAAAAGGATTTGACTCTAACTTCAAAGATTGACTCTAAAATATTTGTTTGTTCTCCTCTCCTTCTAGGTTTTCCTGCAAAATGATTAGGAAGTGAGGTGGCTCTTACTGTAGCACGAAAAATGAAATTGCAAATAAAATAAAATATAACTTAAAAGCATCACCAAACTTGGGTTTATTTATTTATTTTGTCCTACTCTACTAGAAATATAAAAATTTGTTCAAGTGTATGCATATTTCCAGTGTAACCTTGTGCATAACATGAGTAAAAGTATATTCATGCTTAGGTTTGAAAACTATGCATTAAAGTACATCAAAGCTTGAAAGACTAGTTGTTTTGATAATGCAATCAAGAAGTAAGGAAGAATGAAAGAATGATGTCACTTGATCCCTGATTGGAACAGACATGCAATAAAGCTATGACATTCCTAATTCCTTTCTTGGTTTAGAACACATTGAATATCCTTCCTTGTTATGCATTCCTCAGTCTTAGATTCTATTGGTTGCTCCCCATCAAAGGTATTCCATGATTCTTTAGTCTCTTCAGAAAATTGACAAGAGTAATCAAAAGATACTTGAAGATTTTCTTGTTGAGGTAGAGAGATAGACAAGTTTATGAATGAAGTTAAAATACACTCTTCCTCCCAGGCAGGTATCCCAACTATTGCTAGGATTTTAGAAAGTTCTTGGAATGTCATTCCTCAAATTTTTAATTGTCCGTGAATTACTCCAACTTGTTGATAATTCATGTCTTGCACACATATTAGTACAAAGTATTGAAAAAATATTGAATATTGAATATACATTGTGAATGATTTTAATATGATTTTAACCATTCATCTAATAGTTAATGCAACTATTGTGAGTTGTCTAAACTTTCAAAATAGTCACCTATGTATACGTGCTTGAAAACAACGCCCAAATATTGGGTGATTTAATTGTGAATTAAATCCCTATCATTAAATTGTCAAGCTAGGGTTCGTGAAATGATGAGTTATACATGTACTATATGTACTAGTTGATTATTTCTCATGATATATTAATCTAATGCAAGAAACTTGAAAATTAATTATAAATAAAATAATGAAAGAAAATGAAAAGCAAGTGCACATGTTCTCACTCAAGCATGTTGTCTCTCAATCACTTTCTCTCTCTGAGACAATCTCTACGAAAACCAACAATTCTAATCTAACCTATGAAATGAAAAAGTAATTTAAACTAGTAGCCTATGAGATTACTAGTCTCCCGATCCAATCCAAAGATAAGGAAATTAGATCAGTATTAACAAACAACATAAAACATATAATTAAAAATAAAATAAAAGAAACTAAACTAAACACACATAAATGAAATAATATAAATATTTACAACAAGATGCGATTGATCAGGCCATCCACTCAGCAAGCACAGCAAATGGTAATGAAAATATGGAGATCAAAGCAGCAACATGTATTCCATAAAATGAAGTTACAGAAAAGCTCCAAATATATTACAATAATTCAACTCTCTTCCTCTCTATACTCACATTACAAATTACATATCCTGTATGGAACTTGGAACTTGGAACCCCTCTGTATGAAGGATGCACTCCTATTTATATAAAAATTTAAGATAGCTAATCAATAAATATAGATCCTCAAATCTCTCTCAAATCCACATTTATCTCATATGATTAAAACCAATCACCTAAAAATATGATATACAAATCCTCTCAAAACTCTCTCCTAGTTTTGATAGGAAACACATATCAAAACATCCATGATTTTTCTACTTTGAATGTTCTTATTCGATGATTCAAATTGTCTATAATTATTCCACAAATATTCATGAGTTCAAATTGAAATTCGAATTTGTGGTTGAGTGGCCAAATAAGACCCTTATGTAATCTTGAAATATGCCTATAATACATATAACTCATAGCACTTTTGGATATATATGAAAACATGTTCACTTCCTAATATTTAATCACAAATTATCTTTAAATACTTAAAATAAATGACATGGAAAATAGTAATGATAAACCCATATCATCATGAAAATGGCTATTAATGTGGGGTTATGGAGCTAGAAAATATCTTAAAGAGCTACGAAATATGGTAAAATGATGGAAATGAGGGTAGAAGAGGATGACATTTTGGATGCCCAACATGTACTAACTAGTTTTGCATTCTACATATTAAATCTTTTCATATTTTCTTTGTACTCAATCTGAGAAAATGTTAATTTATGATTTTTCCTATCTCAAGTTATTGTCAAACCCAACATTTGTTTTGAAACACTGAATCCTTCATTGCAAATGAATTTTCCAATTTTTCTTTGACCATATTTATTTCCTAGATGTTAGACAATGCAACAAGCATGTCATCTACATACAATAGCAATATAATATAACTTCCATAATTTTGTTTCTTAAGATAAACAGAGTGATCAAAATGATCTAGTATAGCCTTGTTCAGACATAAACCCATCAAGTTTTAGATACAATTTGCTTGGAGAATGTTTTAGGCCATACAAACTCTTCTTCAACTTGCACACTATTTTCCATGGGAAATTAACTTAATGAACCTTTGACATAGCGCGTGCATTCATGGCATACTAAATAATACCATTAATTTGACTACATATTGGAAGATACCTCTAAAAATCACTTTATTTAACCCCCTACCAATATGAACCCAATACACCTTCCAAATTTTAAAATCCCTTGCTTTCATTAGATACTATATATGTCCATTTTTTTATTAACATTTTTTATACCTCTTCATATTTTTTCATTAACTTTGAGCTCCATTTTTTATACATAACATATAAAAACCCTTTACCTCCTACTTTATGCTCAATATATTATGTCATTTTTTTCTTCTATATATATCCCCCAATATGAACCTGTGTGGTATGATATTACTACCCTAGTAAAACGCCCATTCTAATTTATGTCAATGTGTAGAAGTGAACAATAATGTTATATTTAAAAAAAAAAATCCCCCATCTTTCCAAACTTAATCTAATTAGATCATTTTTACAAAACATTATGTGACCCACTTTTATAAATAAGTGAAAATCACTTTTACAATGGTACTTTAAGAGCTACCCACTAAATTGTAACTTAAATAAAAAATAAAGAGACTTTAGAATTCTAAGTGACTCACATTTTATAATGGGTGAGAACAATTTTATATAAAGTAACTTTAAAACATATGTTACATGTGCTTCTTGAAAAATTAACTCAATAAAAGGGAAGACTTGAACCTAAGACCTCTATTCTCATAAAGTAACTTTGGACGAAGTGAGCTAGTTTAAAAGGTTAGTAATTTTTGGAAAAGAGGAAGAGTTTTCTTTTGGTCATTGAAGTTTTGATGTCCGTGATTATTTGAGAAAGCCATTTTTTCCTACAAAAAAGAAAAACCACACAACCCAAAACGAACATGGAAAAAAACCAAACCTTACAGCTTGACGTTAGATTTCATTAGAAACTAAATATTTTCCTCAATGTTTCTGATTTTCTGTGATCACACTAAGGCACGACAGAAACGAGCATACACATGAGAGAAATCCTTCATTTTTGTTTTTGATTTTCCCATATCACATAGAGTCATGAGGCAAAGAGAATACAAAAAATGGAAGGTATATACCTGGTAATACAAAAATAGAGAGATAGATAAACTGAAATAAATAGAGAGATAAATAACTAAAACTGCAATTAAAGATTGTATACCTCCAGATCTTAACAATGATGTAGCTAGGGCTACCAGAAACCTTTTCACATGAAATTAAATGGGTTCCTCATCAGAGCAAATGAACCTAACACAGTAGAGCGGTCCCCTCGACCTGAAAGCAATCATAAACAATAGATCTAAGAAACGATAGTAGGATGCAGTTGCATTGGCTTCAGATTTGGATTACCAATGGATGTGGCCCTCAGAGAGCTCTGATACCATGTAGGAATTTATAGGGTAAGTTCCTTAGATATAAAACCAAAGGACACCACTCAAAAATAGATCCTAGATCAATACACCGGTATTATTGATTTGGTTAAAACCCTCATAGAGGGAAACAATCCATGGCTTGAGCCAACACGACCACTTTCAGCAATTTATTAATGTAAAGGAAAGAAAATTTACATAATATTTTCTCATGAACTGCCACCTTGCCAATGACCCTCCATGTTGTTCAAATAGAGATCATGGGCCAATCGAGCGTTAAGCCACAAATCAAGTGTGGGTAATACTGAGGAGAGAATGAATTGTCAGATCACTTCATGTGTATAACATATCGTCACCGTCAGATTGTAGGTTAAAAAACTACATAGTAAAGAAACAAATTTTACCTAACTCTACTTAACTATTTCCTTTGTGTCAGAATACCCTAATAGATCTGGTAGGGTTTTACAAAAGAAGTCACCAACAATCATCATCCAAAAATGTAAAGAGGATGAAGTTCATGAGAAATATAGAAATATTGCTCAAGAAAATATTCCACCAAAGGAAGATGTTCCTATACCATCAAAGGATGAGAAAATAAAGTGAGCTCCTACAGTTTCTCTAGTAGAACAACCTTGTATTTCTTTACAGGATCCACCTTTCCCTGAAAGACTTCAAATTGATAAAGGAACAGAAAGGAAAATTGTTTTACCAAAATACAATATGTTAGATGAACTTAAAAATATTTGAATTAAAATTCCTTTACTCCAAGCTATAAAGGAAATACCAATATTTCCAAAACGTATTAAGGAGTTGTGCATTAGAAAGCTAGGAAGAAAGAGAAAATATGTTAAATAAATCGAATTGTTTGGAAAATTTGATGATATTATGACGGGGAAAACTATTGTTCAAAAATATCTAGATCTAGGTAACCCCATTGTAAAGAAATACATCATTGGTATTGAGATTCCAAATTGTTTGATTGATCTAGGAGAAACCATTGACATCATGAGTAAATCAACAATGAAGCAACTTAAGCCTTCTAAGCTTCAATATACTCCAACATTGTTATAATTAGTAGATAGATATGTTATTAAACTAGATGGGGTATTATAAGATATGTCTATCTATCTAGATTCTTGGGAATATATACTAGATTTTATGATTTTAACTCACAAGAATAATTTAGGAGGCCATCCATTAATCCTTGGTAGACCTTGACTTGATAAAATTGATGCATTCATAAGTTGTAGATCTGGTGATATGTATATCTCTCATGGGAGTTCGACTAAGAAATTTAGATTAGACCCTTGCGCAGAATCAATAACTAAAGTAGAAAGTGAGATTTGGATAGATGATGATAATGAACACTTTAACGATTTGAAACCAATTTATACTCCTTCTAAATTAGATGAAGAAGATCAATTGATAAATTTAATTAATAATAATGATTCTTCTGCATTACATGAGAAAGATAAAAGTTTTCAAGAACAATGCAATAATGAATATCTATCATCTAACTAGATGGATCTACATTCTATGGAAAAGTTTGACAATTCTCAAGTAGAAAAAAAGAAGATAAAACATTGAATATTAACAATAATTTGGAAGAATTTCAAAAGAGAAAATTGATACATATGCTACAAAAACACTCTTCTTCATATGCATGGGAGTACACTTACATGAAAGGGATTTTTCTTATAACTTGTATGCATCATATTTATATTCAAGAATTCCAAACTAGTTAGACAACCTTATATAAGGATGAATCCTAATTTGAGAGAAATTGTTAAGGAGGAATTACAAAAGTTACTTAATGTGAATTTCATTTATCCAATATTAGATTGTAAATGTGTGACACCTTTAGTGATTATTCCTAAGAATAATGTAAAATAGAGATTATTTATTTATTAAGGAGATTCAAAGAAAGCCACCTTGAAAGAAATGTTCCACTACTCTTTATAAATCAAGTACTAGGTACCTTTGAGGAAGGAATTATTTTTCATTTTTAGATTATTTTAGTGGGTATACCAAAGTCCGACTATTACCAGACGATCAAGATCAATCTACTTTCACATGTCCATGGGAAACATATACCTATAGGGTTCTTCCCTTTGGATTATGTAATGGACCTGCCACATTTAAGAGAGCAACCTTAACTATATTTTATTAGATAATTCATGATTTTGTAGAAGTATACATGGATGACTTTACTATGCATGGTGATATTTATGAAGAATTTAAAATTTGGAAAAAGTTCTTATTATATCTCAAGCGGAAAACCTTTCATTAACCCATAAGAAATGTTTCATGATGTTCAATCAAGGGATTGTTTTAGGCCACCATATTTCAAGTGATGGAATTAAAGTGGATAGATTTAATGTAGAAATAATTTCTAAAATTTCAATTCTTGTTCGTCAAAAAGATGTTAGAATTTTTCTTGCATTTACTGGATATTATAAAAGATTGATAGAATTGTTTGCAAAAATAGCCTCAAAAATAGCCTCTCCACTTTTCAAACTCCTTCAAAAGATTGTGAATTTGTTTGGAATTTTGATTGTCATAAAGCACTTGAGACATTCAAACAAAAGATTACTAAAACACCAATTTTAAGAGGAGTTAATTGGGCTCTTCCTTTTCATATTTCTATTGATGATTCAGATACAACGCTAGGAGATGTTTTGGGACAAAAAGATTTAAGTTCATATGCTATCTATTATACAAGAAAAAATTGGACTCCCATAGAGTTAAATTACATTGTACACGAAAATGAGTCTTTAGTTGTTGTCCATGCCATTAATAAATTTCATCTTCATATTACTGGTTATGAAACTTTAATTCATACAAATAATTCCTCGATTAGATATCTAATGAAAAACCAGTGACTAGTGGTAGAATTAGAGGATGGTTACTATTATTAAAAGAATTCAACATTCCTATTCTTGATAGACTAGGAAAAGAAAATACAGTTGTTGATTTTGCTTTTAGAATGCAAAATAATAATGAGGACGTTCCTATAACATATAAATTTCCCGATGAATATATTCCTGCAGTATATAGTAAAACAACTTCATTCGTATATATTGCTAATTATTTGACTACAATAAAGTTACCTCCTCAAATATCAACCAAAGAAAAGAAAAAATAGTTCAAAACCAGTGCACCTTATTCTTGGATAAATGTAGAACTGTACAACACTGGACCTAATTTGATTATCTGAAAATGTGTCTGAGAATATGAGATAAATGAAATCTTGAAATATTACCGTGATGAGCCATGTGGAGCATATTTTTCCAACAAAATAACTGATTACAAAATGATTCTTTTGGGATATTATTAGCCATCCATTTTCAAAGATGCCAAAGAAAAAATATGTGATAGTTGTCAACGAATGGGAAAGATCGTTCCATCAGATGAAATGCCTCTACTCCCACAAGTACTTGTGAAAGCCTATGAGAAATGGGATCTAGATTTTGTTGGAACAATAAATCCTTCATCTAAACATAAAAGGTACATACTTGCTTGCACAAATTATGTTTAAATATGGGTAGAAGCTAAACCATTTTTATTTGAAATTGAGTATCCTATAGCTACATTTCTTTTTCAGGATATTTTTAGTCTATTTGGTGTCCCAGGATAAATTGTAACATATCAGGGTACTAAACTTACTTCCAAGTTGGTTCAAAACATCATGGAGAAATATAATAGCAATCATTGGAAGTCTACCATATATCATCAACAACCTAATGGGCAAGTGGAATCCAGGAAAAAAGTACTTGAAGAAACCATTACCAAGATTATGCATTTGCATAAGAAGGATTAGGCATAAAATCTTCTATAAGAACTATGGGCATATCGAACTACACAGAAGAATACAATTGAACATACTCCTCATGAGCTTGTCTATGGAAGGGAAATTTTTCTTCCAATTGAATTCCAAGTGGAGACCTTCACAACAACAGTTAAATTTTTCCTTGATCTATCAGAAGCTCAGAAATAGATACTAGCACAATTGAATGATCTAGATGATATTCGAAACGATCATATTCAAGGAACCAATATAGTTCAGGAACAAATATCAAAGTGGCATGACAAATTCATCAAAGCTAAAATGTTCAAGCAAGGTGACTGGGCTCTTGTTTTTTATTTCAAGTTCAAATATTTTCAAGGGAAATTTCAAACTCATTGGCTTGGTCTTGATGATAATGATACTATTTTTTATAATGGAGCAACCAAAATAAAAAATATTGATCAAGAAGAAATTACTTTCTTTTCTAATGGTCATAGATCAAGGTTGTATAGTAAACCACTAACAAATGAAGAATTTGTCAAAATTTTGCAACATAATTTTCAATTCAAGTTGGTCAAGAAAGGAGATTCTTCTCCTGGAACTTCAACTTCATTGTAATTTCTTCTCAATAAAAATAAAAGAATATAATAGCAAACAAACACACACACACATATAATAAAAAGTATAATAAAACTATAAACATGAAAACCAACTATGTTGGCATGTTTATACATAAACTATTAATAGAAAAACAAGATCTTTGGGCAGTTTAGATTTTCAAAACCCCCTCTTTCTTGTCCTTATTTCTTTCTATCCTTCTTTTTCCAGTCAATTTTAAGGTGGAAAGCTATATTCATAAAGATCAGTATTTTGGCTGACCATTAAAAGAAGCAACAACAATAAATAAGTCCTCTCTGGATTAGAGAAATAAAAACTAAGAAATGATAAGAAGAAAACATAATTCGTATCATTCTGCAACCAAATTTGAATTCTACAACAAAATAATATCAAGGGAATCACAAAAACAAAGGTATGTAAGAATGTCAAAATTATATTTCATATACGAAGCTTAGGTTCTAATTTATGGATGGTTGTATTAAAAATTTGAGTATATTATAAAATTTCTATCACAATCATGGCCTTTATACCCTATCCCCTCATTACAATACCAATCATATCAAGTGTGACCAAAATCAACACATGACACCGATCCTTTGAAATCGGATATGGGAAAATGTGGAAGGTACAATCTAGACACAACACAACTTCTTCAATCAGTGCCTTACCTTCCCATTATTTAACACTATTTCATATTTATTCTGATCACTTCCAATTCTCATTACGCTCATTCCATTTCTCAAAGCCTTCATTAACCATGTCGAAGGGAAACAATCAAGTCTAAGACTTCTTCTCAGCACATGAACACTTGTTCTCTCTAAACCAAATACATTAAAATTTCTTCTGGAATATCCACATTAGGGGAATTTTGAGGTCTAAAAAGGAAGTTCTAAAATAATAATGGAAATAGTTACCAGAGAACCCATAGTAAAAACCATTTTTCTCAATGTTTCAAATCCCAATAGGGATCCATCATCAGGTCTTCTTGAATGTTGATAGTATAAAAGCTCAAATGCGATATTTAAATAGTTATGAGGTAAGTGGATTTAAGGATGATATGAAGGTCGGTTTGATTAAAAATAATATTAGATTACATCATCAAAGTTTAGAGGTAAAAAATAAAAAAAAAACTAATTTTTCAACTTGCTTTTTGAACTTATCTCCCTGTGGATTAACTCAAATTTCAATTGAAAACACTTGTTGGATGCCACACTTGATTCCTCATCAAAGGAGTACCCATGTTGCATACTTGTGATGGAACCTATTACATGAAAAATGAGAAATACATGAAAAACATTATCGCAATCACAATTTTCAGGTATTTCTCGTTTTTCATGTAGCAGGGTCCATCAAAATTATGCAACACAGGTACTCCTTAGAAGAGGAATTAAATTTTTCATCAAACGAGTATTATTAATTTGAGTAAAAGCTTAGCGAGACATGTTGAAAATATGAGTTGAAAAGGTTGTTTTATTATTTTATTATATTTTAATCTTTTTACATTTTAATTCCAAAAATGGTGAATCATTCTCCATGGTTGACATCATCATATTGAATCATATTGGTTCTTATAAAGTTTATCTTCATTCTACATTTTTATTAGGAGGCCAATTTTAGACCTAAAAATTGCCCTAATGATGGTTAAATACCAATTACAACAAGTATGATGGCTTTGGTTTTTTGAGAAATTCAACTGGTATGAGAAAAACGTTACCAAATCTTCAAAGGGATTCTTCACTGTGGTCTTTACAAATATTGAGGATAAGGACAGAGTGTTTGAAGGAGGGCCCTACTTCTATGTAACGACGGGCCTCTATATGCGGTAATGGATTATGAATTTTGTCCTAGAGTGTGAGAATTTTACTTTGGTCCCAGTTTTGGTAAGAATATACTCTCTACCTCTTGATTAATAGCAAACAGAATCGTTATCTACCATAGGAAATAAATTAGGACGTTTTGTCAAAGCTTTTGAGGACACTATAAGGGAAAAATACACATCCTTTGCAATAATATGTGTGGAGATAGATCTCTCTAGAGCTCTATCGGATGAGGTAATATTGGAGTTTTGTGATGAAGAATGGGTGAAAATAGTAGATTATGAACATATCCCATTCAGATGTTGCAAATTCCATGAGCATGGGCACCTATTTAGAGACTACCCTCTCAGTAAAATAGAGAACAAGAGTAAAGCTAACACAATGAAAGATACTGAAAGCTTTCACAAATTTGCACATAAAGGAAAAGGAGGCAAAAGGGGGCCAAAGCTACATAAAATAGAAGGGAAGCAAGCCAGTTAGAATAGGTTCCAAGTACTCGAAGAAGAAGAAGTGATAACAAAAGTATATCAGGCAAAGAGAGGAAGTCTAGTGCAGGAGGAAAATAATGAAGATGGTGAAAAAACACAAGATATTAATAAACAAAAAGAAACTATGATGAGTGATGCAGAACGAGAGATGGACCATGAAATGACCCAGAGTGAGATGGAAATGGAGGACCATGAATTATAGGATATTCTTGATAAAGAACACCTAGATCTCGAAGGATTATTGAAACAAGGAACCACGGAATGGGTAGATTCGTTATCTCCAGAGGATTTCAGTAAAGTACAGTAGTTGTTTATATGGAAAACTTAGGCAAAAGGGCTGGAGAGTCAAAGAAACAATGAAAGGCAGGGTAGTGAAGGTGTGAAAATAATGAAAACCACACCAAGATTAGCACCTAGAAACTGAGGAAAGAAAAGATGCAGGAAAAAGAAGAACGCGCTATTGATGGAATGTGGAAAGCTAATGATAGATTCAGGTAAGATGAAAGACCTAACCAGCTACTCCTTTACAAATATTTAATAATGAAGTTCACTTCTTGGAATATCACGGGTCTAGGCAATAAAAGAAAACAAATATTACTTAGTAATAGAATGAAACAAGTTGCTCTGGATGTGATCTTCATTCAGGAAACTAAATGTTCCATTCAAAAAGTAAAAGAAATACATAGAAAATGGCTCAATCGATTTGAGTTTCTGGAATTCAAAGTAGAGAATACAGCAAGAGGAATACTCACTCTTTGGAAGCCCCAAAAAGTTGGCATAATACATGTTGAGGCATATAGAGATTATTTATCAGTAGTCATTTAGCTTGTGGGAGAAAGGGAGACCTTCCTGGTAACGAATGTGTATGGTCCCCGAAGAATGGATGATAAACTCATGTTTCTAGATTCTCTTGTGGATCTTAGAGATAGACATGTAGGAATACCATGGATTATGGGGGGGGGGGATTTCTTCATGATCACATCACTTTCAAAGACAAAGGGGGAACCATAACTCTAAGTAAAGACTCTTTAGCATTTCAAACTTGTATATATAATGTGAAGCTAGTGGAAATTGCAATGAGTAATGGTCTCTTTACTTGGAACAATAAAAGAGGAGGAGAGTCTCAAGTGGCCTCAAAACTAGAAAGACTCATAATCTCAGAGGACCTTATGCTCATTGACAAGGAAATGATAGCGAGAGTCCTCCCTTTTGGAGGCTCAAATCACTGGCCGGTTCAACTGGAGGTTTAGGGCATTGGTACCCCCAAGAATAGACCTTTTAGGTTTGAGAATATGTGGCTCTCCCACCCATATTTCATTAGCAACATTACTAGCTGGTGGTCAAAAGATTTGAATATTTAGGCACAAGAATTTTCCTTCTTCACAAAAGACTAAAGCATATCAAGCTCAGGCTCAAAGATTGGAACAAGAATGAATATGGCAATATTTTTGAAGCAAAAAAATCTATTGAAGGTAAAATGAAGGAACTCAACCAAACCCTTATCATGGATGGCTTTGATAAAGTCAGAAGTGATCAAGTTACCAAATATCATCAAGACTGGGAGAATTTATGTAAACAAGAGGAAATATTTTGGAGACAAAAATCTAGAGTTCAAAGGCTAAAATGAGGAGAGTGAAACACTAGATTTTTCCATAGATCCACCATGGCGAATAGAGCTCATAACAATATTTCTTCGATCAAGGACGAGGGAGGGAATCTTTTCAATTCCCATGAAGAAATAGAAGTTGTGTTAGTTCAACACTTTTGAGGTATAACAAAAGAAATTGTTTCAGATAGAGAACATTCCATTAGGGAATTAGCAAGACATATGCCTAGGCTAGCAACTAGAGAGTACAGTTTCAATCTTAATAGGCTAGTGACTGAAGAGGAGGTGAGTGAGGTCCTGAAAGAAATGCAGAATGGTAAAGCACCAGGCCCTGATGGTTTCAATGTGGATTTCTTTAAATCTTGTTGGAATATAGTCAAACAGGATATTCTGAATGTAGTGTAAGATTCCAGGATGAATAGAACTATTTTGAAGGTGCTCAATACCTCTTTTACCTCCCTGATCCATAAACAAGATATTGCTGAAACTTTTGACATGTTTAGACCCATAGCTTTCTGCAATGTGGTATACAAGATAATATCCAAAGTTGTGGCCAATAGACTCAGACCTCTTCTTCCTACGCTAGTCTCTGTGGAACAATCTGGTTATGTGGAAGGTGGACAAATTCTCAATAACATCATTCAAGCACATGAGATGGTGCACTCATTGACAGGAAATAGGAAGGCTGGAATGATCACGCAATTGGACATAGCCAAAGATTATGATAAGTTGAATTGGACTTATATAAGGAAAGTTCTTATTTCTTTTGGGTTTAATCATAACTAGGTTAGATGGGTCACAGCCCTGGTAACTTCTTCCAGCTTTTCAATTTTGGTTAAAGGTTCTCCCTCGGAGACTTTTATTACTTCAAGAGGCCTCAGGCAAGGAGACCCGCTCTCTCCCTTTCTCTTCATCCTCATGATGGAAGGACTTGGTCAGTCTATCAAGCATGCCAAAGACATTGGTAAGATTAAAGGTCTCCAAGTTTCTGACAATGGACAAGCCTTGACTCATCAACAATTTGTTTATGATACCATGCTGCAGGGAATCCCCATGGTCAAAGAAGCTCTTGTGTATAAACAAATCATGAGTGACTTTGCCATGGCTACAGGTATGGAAGTTAATCTCTCCAAATCTAGGATTTTTTTCTTTAATACTAATATTGCTATTCAGCGGAATATCTCCAGGATTCTGGGCTTTCAAAGGGATATCCTCCCTTAAAGATATTTGGGAGTTCCTCTAACTTCTAAACATTTGCACAAGAGCATTTGGGAGCTGCTGATTAATAAGATGGAAGATAAAATCAGGAAATGAACAATTAGATCTTTAAACTTGGTTGGTAGGTTGGTGCTCACAAAGGTTGTTCTTCAATCAATCCCAGTTTTCATGCTATCAGCACTACCAACACCAAAAGGAGTCTTGCAACAATTCAGATCCATACAAAGAGATTTTATTTGGAGTAAGGGTGAGGAAAGAAAGAAATGGGCCTTGGTGGCCTGGGATAAAATCTGCAAACCTAAAAACCATGGGGGTCCTTGATTGGATGATCCTGAGATTCTTAGCAAGGTTTTAGGGGCAAAATTATGTTGGCGCTGGGTAAAAGACCCAATGGCTCAATGGGCTAGTATCTAGAAAGAAAAAATATGCTAGCTCTTGGCAAAATATCGATGAGCTAATATGTTTGGAAGTATAAAGGGCTAACACATCTAGAATAAGGCCTAGCAGAACAAAGGATTAGTACAAAAAAATAGCTTCTTGGAAATTAGAGAAGGAAATTTGGCTTTATTTTGGGAGGATAAATGTCAAAAAGAACCTATATTGTTAACAGATGAATTTTTGGATCTCAAGAAATAGACAAAAGTAAAAGGGTTATCTAAGGTAAAAGATTTTTGGGATCGCGCAAACAACACAAGAAAATGGAGAACGTAGAGGAACATTGATTATAGTGATGACAGCCCTTCCAAATAAAAATCAAAGGAACTTATGAAATTGTTGGAATAAAGGGTCATATTAGTGATAGGAGGGCATGAGCAACTTAGATGGGGAACAATAATGAGGGTTCCTTTAATATTAAGGAGGAAAAATGCATACTCCTTGAGCTGGACTCCCATGTTCCGAATAGGATTTGGCAGAACCTATGGAGGCATCAAAGCTGGCTTAAGATCAAAGTCTTCATCTGGCTGGTTTATCATAAGAAAATTTTGACTTGGGATAATAGGCAGGTGGGGCCTTCCAAATGCCAGCTCTGTGAAGCCCAAGAGGAAATAATGGAGCACCTTCTCAATAATTGCAGTTTCACCTCCTGGTTGTGGGATACTTTTTCTTCCATGTTCCAATAGACCGATAGGGACCAAGGGAATATTATGAATACCTTAAGCAATTAGAGACGTAACTTTTCAGATTATGAATTTATGGGCCCTGCTTGGGCTCTTACGCCAAGCTTCATTATATGGAATGTCTAGAAATAAAGGAACAAAAGAATCTTCAAGAATGAAAAAAGTCCCTCCCAACTCCTTTTTGAGAATATCTTAAATCAGCTAAAGGAGACAGTTAGCACTACAGTGTGGATTCCCTCTATGAACCCACCTTCAGATGCTGAATTGCAAATATTTTGTCAACTAGGTGTGCAAGGGCTTATTCCTCAGGACCTGGATAGGAAGGTAATTAAAATGGATAATGGGAGGGATTTTTGGAACCCTCCACTCAGGGTTTTTTGAAATATAACATTAATGGGGCTTCAAAAGGAAACCCAAGTACCGTTGGCTTTGGAGGGGTGTTAAGGGATGAAAATGGAAGCATTCTTTTCATCTTCCATTGCCATTTAGGAAGAGCCACTAACAATATGGCAGAATTAATGGCTATGGAACAATGTTTAGATTTCATGAAGTAGGATAACTACCAAAATGTGTTTGTCAAAGTTCATTCTGAGTTAATTATTGATTTGATCAAAAGAATTAGTTGTGGCATGCTGCCAGAAAAAGTCTCTAAACACTGGAGGTTGATCCAGGTTTTTCAATTGATTTAGCTTCACCTAGAGTGCCTTTGGACAATAAGTTTTAATCATGTGTGAAGAAAGACCAATAAATTGGCAGATATTCTAGCCAATCAGGAATTGATCTGTACCGAGAGCAGGTCACTATGGGGTGGCAAGAGATGCTTCAGAATAGATTAAAGGCATACTGTCATGACCAAGTGGATGAAGATAGGATGGTGTTTCGTCATAGAGCCATGGAGGCGGGGTTTAGATGACTTGGATTCATTATGTTTCGTTTCTTTTCTCATAGTCTAGTCTTAGCGGGATGAAGGTCACTATCGGCCTCCACATCCCAAGTAATTAGAGATACAGATGCTCTAGATGGAAGTTTCTAGGAAGACTGTTTATCTAATAATTGGCTGGATGGTTGACATAGAAAGAATAGTGCGAGGGGCCGGAATCTGGGCTTTCTCAATAACCTTAATACCCTTGGTTTTCTTTCAATGGATGCAATACCACTCTCTAGGTAGTATATGGTTTATCGGATGCATTTTAAGTGGGAAGTGGTTTTTCCAAAATGGGAGAAATTCCATTCATCAATCTACACATGGCCAAGGGACGGGACTGCATACCACTCTCATCGCGCGCTAATGTTCTGTGCTTTAGACCTGTGTGATATGTGCCCTAGCCTTTGGATTAAGCAAGGTGGATCTATGGTCAGGAATGATCGTGCATGTAGGTTGATCCATGCAGTTAAGCGCCATGCTTCTAGGTACCGTGAAATATTCCACATTCATTGGATCGAGAGAGAAGATTTGACGGTTGATATTAAAGATGCAAATATGAGGAGGAATTTATTTCGTACTTTTTTGGTTTCATGGCAGGAATCGATGATTTTAGCATGTTCAATAGGTTCCTGGGTTATTTCCCCTAGTGGACCCAATATCCTTTTAGATTGGTACCCTTTTTCTCTTCAGGTCAGATCTTAAATGTTAAATGTGTTCTTGGTGCCAGCCCGAATTGAATCTTGTCCATCGGTTTTCTATGGGATGATCATACGGTCTTAACATTTTCTGTCTTTTGAGAGTTTTGAGGTTTCATAGGTAGGGTTTGAGGTTTCTGCCTTTAGCTTGATACCCTTGGCCCACGGTTCCTCATGGGCTATAGTATTTTATGTACTTTATTTTTCATTTTAATGAAATAGAAGGTAAGACTCTTACTTCAACAAAAGAAGAAACTGAGGAGAAACAAAATAATTTCAAACCTTTTAAGTACGCAGTCACCAGAAATGACTGATATTAAAGAAGAGTATAAAACACCACCTCACACAGTTAGTCCAACATGAAAAACTCCAAAACTTTACCTAGTCCAATAACAGATTTATGAGTATGTTGAATACCTAGAACAAATGGCATAATAGAAAGAAACATTTTCTCAATATGAAATGGGTGAAACTTTAGAAAAAAACAACCTCCATAGGAGGAACAAAAAATTGAAGAAGTTCTAAAAAAAGACATATATAAACTGGAGGTGTTGG